>JALIGW010000052.1:3065808-3073308 GCA_023053685.1 Diadophis punctatus similis | reverse complement strand
TCAGGGCGGCGTACAACATTTTATGAAAACTCCAAACAAATCATTAAGAAGGCAATTTTTAAAAAACAGTTTAAAAAACATATAAACAACATACATACATGGGGGAGACATCAGATATAAAGTCATCTCAAACTCACCCCGCCTGCAGGAAGAGCCATGTCTTAATGGCTTTTCGGAAGGCCAGCAGGGTGGGGATAATTCGGATCTCTGGGGGCAACTGGTTCCAGAGAGCAGGGGCCCCTACTGAGAAGGCCCTCCCCCTAGGCCCCGCCAGTTGACACTGTTTAGCTGACGGGACCTGGAGGAGACCCACTCTGTGGGACCTAACCGGTCGAAGGGAAAATGCGGTTCCAGAGATAGCCTGGTCCTAAGCCATGTAGGGCTTTAAAGATGATGATCAGCACCTTGAATTGTACCCGGAGACTAATGGGCAACCAATGCAGCTGGCGGAGTATAGGTGTTATGTGGGTGTACCTTGAAGCACCCACCACGGCACGCGCAGCTGCATTTTGCACCAGTTGGAGTCTCCGAATACTCTTCAAGGGCAACCCCATGTAGAGCGCATTGCAGTAGTCCAATTGGGAGGTAACAAGGGCATGAGTGACCGTGAGTAGAGCCTCCATCTCCAAGTATGGTCGCAATTGGTGAACCAGGAAAACCTGTGCAAAAGCCCGCCCTAGCCACAGCTGTAAGGTGTTGGTCTAATTTTAGCTGTGGATCTAGGAGAACTCCCAAATTGCGAACCCGTTCTGAAAGAGTTAATTTTTCTCCCTAAGAACCATAGTATTAAAATATTATAAAAGAACCATAAAAGAAATATTAAAGTATTTCCCCCTCATTTCTTTTTAATCTCTGGAAAACTAGAGAGGGTCTCTTTTGAAATATTTCCTATTTCCTCTTTGGATCTGTGGACTGAGATACCTTTTGTGTGATAGCAATACTGAGATGAGGTGGCACAGCAGTTAGAGTGGGGTACTGCAGGCCACTTTAGCTGACTGTGATCCTCAGGTCAGCGGTTCAAATCTCACCAGCTCAAGGTTGACTCAGCCTTCCATCCTTTCGAGGTAGGTAAAATGAGGACCCAGATTGTTGGGCGGAATATAAAAATACATTGCTTACTGGTGTAAACTGCTAAGAGAGTGCTTGCACTGTGAGGCAGTATATAAATGTCACTAATAAAAAAATACCAATACAATAGCATTTAGACTTATATAGAACCCCATAGCATTTTACAGCACTCTCTGGGTAGTTGACAATGTAAGCATTATTTGCATATCCCCCCCTTAAAAATCTGGGTTCTCATTTTATCGACCTCAGAAGGCTGAATCAACCTTCAGTTGGCCAGGATCAAACTGCTGGCAGTGGGCAGAGTTTACCTGTAATGTTGCACTTAATCACTGTGCTGCCAGGGCTCCTGTTGATGATTGTCTAGTCTGCAGCTCTTCCTCCTTTCTACTAAGGTAATTTTCATCTATTACAAAAGAATAGTTTCTCTTAGATTTCCATAATTGTTTAAAAAAAAAATCAAATAAGAACAGATAGTAAGCAAGGTTTGTCCCTCATATGTAAGGCTATTACTCTGGAAGTAAGAGGATGGCACTAGCACTTAGACTCATATAGTGCTTCACAGTGCTTTACAGCCCTCTCTAAACGGTTTACAGAGTCAGCATATTTCCCCCAACAATCTGGGTCCTCATTTTACTGACCTCAGAAGGATGGAATGCTGAGTCAACCTTGAGCCGGTCAGGATCGAACTCCTGGCAGTGGGCAGATTTAGCCTGTAATACTGCATTCTAACCACTGCACCACCATAGCTTTTGCATGCAATGCAAATGCAGTCTCCTCAAGAGCAATTTACAGATACACCCCCCCCCAAAAAAAAGTACCTGTAGCTACCACTTATCTATTGTACTGTGATGGAGTTAAAACAGTTGGCAAAGGAAAGAAGCAGCTAGTAACCACTCATACTTATACCCTTGCACATACCTGTTCTACATTAAACAAGGTGTCCAAAAGTTAAGTGTCACAGACTTTTTGTCTAGACATTTTGCAAAAAGAAGTTCATATTCGTTTGCAACATAAGTGTAACCTCCTTGTAGATCCAAACATTTAAGGTATTATTATTATTATTATTATTATTATTATTATTATTATTATTATTATTATTATTATTATTATTATTATTATTATTATTATTATTATTATTATTATTATTATTATTAATTCACAAAAAATGTAATACACAGCAAACAAGATTTATATGCTGGATTTCGTATCACTATATCACAAGTCGAACACTTCCCAAGCGTCTAGGACTGTGTGATGTATTTTCATATAAGGCGCGCAGATCCAAGTACGGTGGCCTTTTGCAACTGACAGATCGTGATTTTGTCAATGTTTATTGTTTTCAAATGCCGGTTAAGGTCTTTTGGCACAGCACCCAGTGTGCCGGTTACCACTGGGACCACTTCTACTGGTTTATGCCAGAGTCGTTGTAATTCGATTTTAAGGTCCTGATATCGGTTAAGTTTTTCTTGTTGATTTTCATCAATTTGGCTATCACCTGGTATGGCGACATCAATGATCCACACTTTTTTCTTTTCCACAATCATGAGGTCTGGCGTATTATGTTCCAAAACCTTGTCAGTCTGAATGTGAAAGTCCCAAAGTATTTTGGCATGTTTGTTTTCAACTACTTTCTCACATTATATTATTATTATTATTATTATTATTATTATTATTATTATTATTATTATTATTATTATTATTATTATTATTATTATTATTATTATTATTATTATTATTATTATTATTATTATTATTATTATTATTATTATTATTATTTCATATTTATGTCTTCTGAAAGTGAGAAACCCTGGACATTATAAAGACCAAGCTCATATTAAATATTAAATATTTTAATATTTAATAAAAAAAAAGGCATTACAACAGGGAGATGGAAGCATGTGCTAGAAAGAGGAACTATTTCCATTCATTGTCTCAAATCAACAGGAAGAACCTGGCAGGCCTGTAATGATATCGATACGGATGAAAGAAACAACAGCTGTTGATCTCTGAAAAATATGCTTGGTTATTTTCTTTGCTTGGTTCTGATTTGTCTTGGAATATTTTCTGATCGCTCTCTCATTCACTCAACAGTTATTTACTGCCCTCTTTAGAGTCGTTTTTCAAAATTTGACATTGTCAAGCTTTTTGCTGCATCTGTTTCACTGTGTTCCTTCCACAGTAATAGCTGCATCTTTTCCCGTTAAACCAGGTGTGTCAAACTGGATTTGAGGGCTGGATCAGCATTGTAGTTCTCCTCTGCAGGCTGGGTGGGAAAGGGAGTGTGTAAGGGAGACGGGATAGACATGTCCTGCAGCACCCTGTTGGCCAAAACGGGCCACAGGGCAATCCAGGGTGTACCACAGGGAGATGAACTAGCATCACACCCCTTCTGAAAGGTAGTCCTCAGTTTGCAAGAGTACCTTTCACAATCTTCCATCACTAAGCTGGAGGGAATCTGGGAGTTGAAGTCCACCCATCTTAATATTGCGGAGTTTGAGATACACTGATCTGAACTGCCCCCTATGTTCATCCCTTGGTACATTACATGACTTGGCCTTCTAAATATGGCTGAGCTGACCATTTTAGTTTTCCTGGAAAGTGTATTTGTGGAGAAGAGAGTTGACTTATTTGACATTATAAGCCTGAGGTACTTTTCCCTGGGAAGATATATTCAGGTTAGGGGCTTTCAGTGTCCCTAACAATTATCCCTCAAATGACAGTTCTAATGCCTGTCCTAAGGCTCACTGGGTTGAATGAACGGGAGAAGTTATTATGTCACATATTTTCTGAATGCTATCCTTCGAAGGTCCCAAACAAATGTTGCAGAACACAAAGTTTTCTAGAAGACAAACAAGTTTTTGCTTGGTTTCTGATTCACTTCCTCTCACTGTGTCTTCTTGCACAGTAATAAACTGCTGTGTCTTCTGGCTTGAGATTGTTCATTTGCAGATACATCAGACTATTGGAATCTTCTCTGAAGATGACAGAACGTCCCGTGACTTTGTCTGAGTAGTAAATAGGAGAAGAGGATGTACCTATGTAGGCCACCCACTCCAGTCCTTTCCCTGGAGCCTGTCTCACCCAGCCCATGTAGTAGCTGCTGAAAGTGAATCCAGAGGCTTGGCAGGAGAGATGGAGGGACTCTCCAGGTCTTCTCACAGCCCCTCCCGACTCCTCCAGTTTGATCAATTGCACGCCTGGAACAAATAATGCATGTAAAAATAATTGTTTCAGGATAATTCAAAGTTATTGTGCATCATTCCCGCTAAAGAAGCATAGATTACCTTGGAAAAGGGACAAACAGAGAAGAAACCGAATCATTTTCTACCGTATTTTCCCTTTGCATAGACTGATACAAAGAAATCGGAGGCACAACAGCAAATGCTAACAGGGTCAGGGAAACTATATGGCAAGGCTATAGAGGAAACTGCCAAAATATTTGCATATGCTACAGGATAAAAGAGCAGTTGACCCAGCGATAACGAAACGTATGCATTTTTCTAAACTTTATTTTAATATGCTGTTAAACAGGCCAAGGACGCAAGGAAACACCTGCTTCATTAAAGAAATAAATCCAAGGTTCCCTCTCCCTCTACGGCAGAGATTTCCAGCCCCTCCACGAGCTGCTTGGCCAGTCCCATATTCCAGAACTCTAGTCATATGGCCCATTGGTCAGCCCGGAGCAGCTCCTCCACCCAGGTGCACTGCGGACCAATAAAATTTTCTTGCGGACCACCAGTCTGCTTTGGAGAATAAATTGACCCTGACTAAGGCAGCCCCTTAGTTATTGGAACACTGCTATCATGTCTCCCTTAGTTCTTCTTTTCACTAGACTAGGCATAACAAATTCCTGCAACCATTCTTTATATGTTTTAACCTCCAGTCCCCTAATCATCTTTGTTGCTCTTCTCTGCACTCTTTCCAGAGTCACAACATCTTTTTTATATTGTGGTGACCAAAACTGTTTGTGGTCTTACTAAGGCTTTATAAAGTTGTACTAATACTTCACACACTCTTGATAGGATTGAATGGATAGCATGATGATTTATATCTTCACCTGATTTCTTTTTGGGATTTTTTAAAGCTATTTCATAAAAAGGCATCACAACATGGAGAACTTAAATTTGCTGAGGTGGAAGCATGTGCTTATAAAGAGGAACTATTTCCATTCATTGTCTCAAATCAACAGGAAGAACCTGGCAGGCCTGTAATGATGTCGACATGGATGAAAAAACAACAGCTGTTGATCTCTTTAAAATATATATATACTTTCTTTGCTTGGTTCATCTGATTTGGCTTCAGATGTTTCCAGGCCGGTCTTGAATTCATTCAACAGTCATTTACTGCCCCCTTTAGAGTAATTTTTTGTCAGAATTTGTCAGGGTCAATATTTTTTTGCTGGATCTTTTTCACTGTGTTCCTTGTGCTGTATCTTTTTCCTTCAAATTATCCATTTTCAGGTAGAAGTTGGGGCCACTTTTCGAGGCTGCAAATCTCTCTTGAATGTCAGGAGAATAAAAATGATGTGTAGGGGCAGAGGTGGGTTCCTGCTGGTTCAGACCGGTTCTTTAGAACCGGTAGCTCTGACTCAAAGCCGAGAGCGAACCGGTTCTCTGAATTCGTGAAAGTGAGCCCACCCACCTGCCCCTGGGTTATACTGACCTTTATCTCTGCTTCCGAAGCCCAGCTGATCAGGGGCTACAGATCGAATTGCCGCTCCGAAGCTTCTTTCTGTGTTCCTTGCCTAGTTTGCAATGCAGAAAGGTTTTTTTGTAAGTACTGAGCATGCCCAGATGATCATTTCCGGGAAGGGACATGCGTGTGCACACGAGCGAAGCCAGCACGCGCACGCAAAACATGCACTCCCATCGCAATGCGAACAGGTACGGAAGGTAAGTAGAACCCACCCCTGTGCAGGAGTGTGGTAGTTCAGAAGCCATTCCAGTCCTTTTCCAGGTTCCTGCCTATTCCAGTCCACAAAACAGTTATTGATATCAAAACCAGTGGCAGTACATGTCAATGACACGGTTGCTCCGGGTGTTTTCACCAGGTGGCCTGACTGTGTAAGAACTATTTGTGCAAAAACCCCTGGTTGGAAAAAATAAATAGAAATGGAAAGGTTGGATGGGAATTCTTATTACCCAATGGAATTAAATTATCAAAAAGCACTGAACTTTTAAACCCAACATACGTGATAAGGTGCCCACTGCAGTGAGTAATAGAAAGAAAGATGGCATAGCAGAAGAACCAGCTAATTCTTGGAAAACCTTTGAGTAGTCTATACGCAAAGTTCATGCGAGATGTGAAACTTTGAGAATTTAAATGGGAAATGAAAGTGATTCTGGTTTTGCATAAATCAGTGTGTGGACTACTAATATGATAGTTTTGAAGAATCAAAGAATCCAATATCTCACTACTTCTAGAAAGAAGAATCATCTTCCTGTGATAGAAGGCTTAGCTTCTCCTTTTGAATCATCTGCAACAACAATAAATGACTTAGATGAGGGAATAGAAGGGGAACTTATCAAATTTGCAGATGATACTAAGCTGGCAGCAATAGTTAACACCCAAGAAGATACGCTGAAGATCCAGATGGATCTCGACAGACTTGAAAACTGGGCCCTATCTAACAAAACGAAATTCTATGTAGAGAAAAGTAAAGTCCTACACTTAGGTAAGAAACACCAAAAGTACACATATAAACTGGGTGAAACCAGGCTTACTAGCAGTAACCGTGAGATGGATCTTGGAGTCTTAGTGGACAACCAGTTAAAGATGAGCCAGCAGTGTGTAAGCCAGTGCAATCCTAAATTGAATTAACATGGATATAATCAAGATCAAGTAAGGTACTAGATGACCTACAAGGTCCCTTCCAACTCTGTTATTCTGTTCTGTTCTGTTCTGTTCTGTTCTGTTCTGTTCTGTTCTGTTCTGTTCTGTTCTGTTCTGTTCTGTTCTGTTCTGTTCTAGTCTAGTCTAGTCTTGTCTTGTCTTCCACAGGTCCTGTACCAATTATATTCTGTGTTCCTCCTCCACAACTTTGATAGATATGCTGCATTGAGATAATATGAAAATCATAATTATGAGTCATCAAATGAGGTTAATGGTCAAGTACAACCTTGAGCAGTCCTAAGCAAATACATCAAAGACTATCCCCTGCAGATGGTGCAAAACAATTTTACAAATGAACAGAGCTCATTTCCGCCCAATTTTAATTCCAGTAGATCTGCTGGATTTGTGGTTCATATTATCAGAATTTCTCCACTTCAGTCAGCTGCACTCCCGTGGCAGAAGATGCAAATTGTATAATATTTCCAAGGGTCCCTTGAGAGGAGAAGTTGAGAGGAAGGCGTTGCTAGTTTGGGCCGCATTTCTCCATTTCTCCTCTCAAGGGACCATTGAAGAAATTGTACAAGCTAGAAGGGAAATTAA
>JALIGW010000052.1:2985808-3063308 GCA_023053685.1 Diadophis punctatus similis | reverse complement strand
GGGGAGACATGATAGCAATGTTCCAATATTTGAGGGGCTGCCACTGAGAGGAGGGGGTCAAGCTATTTTCCAAGGCTCCTGAAGTCCAGACATGGAATAATGGGTGGAAACTGATCAAGGAAAGATTCAACCTAGAAATAAGAAGAAATTTTCTGACAGTGAGAACTATCAACCAATGGAACAGCTTGCCTTTGGACATTGTGGGAGCTTCATCACTGGAGGCTTTCTTTTTTTTTTTTAAATAGTTTTATTGAGTTGTTTTAAAATATACAAAAATACGAAAAGACATAATACAAAAGCAAAAGAAAAGAAAAAAAAACCATACAAAAAGCAGCGTAAAAAAAAAAAGACGTGTGCATATATATATATGTATACTTATATAGGTATCTATACATAAATTCATCTTATTTGTTATTATATATTTTCATATTTAATAGTGTTCTGAATATATGAATACAGAAAAAAAGAGCTATATATTGACACATACACACACACACACACACATACACACATACAAAAAATATATGTACATAAATATAAATACAATAAGAAAAAATTAAAAAAAGAAAAAAAGAGCTAAACTTAAACTTGTATAAGTTTATTACAGCATTTGCGTATCGTGTTATTTCAATATCTGACTTGTTTTATCCCTAGCTTATCATCAGTCTTTCTCAATTTGATCATTATCACCTTTAAAGTAATTAATTTGTTTATTTTATTGTTTATTTTCCATCCACTTATACCAATTGTCCCAAATTTTGTAATATTCTAAGTCTTCTTTATCTTGTATTTTCATTGTTAATCTGGACATTTCTGCGCAGTCTAGGATCTTAGTTATTAACATTGTGTTAGTGGGTATTATATCTGTTTTCTAGTGTTGTGCGTATAATATTCTGGCTGCTGTGATTATGTGAAGTATGAGATAGTGAGTTGGTTTATCTATTTTTATTTTCATTATGCCTAATAAGAAAGTTTCCGGTTTAAGGTCTACCTTTTGTTTTGTAATCTCTTCAATCCACTTCTGTATTTTTTTCCAGTATTTTTTTATTTCTGAACATGTCCACCACATATGATAGTAAGTTCCGTACTCCTGTTTACACTTCCAACACTTCGGTGACAAATGTGGAAACATTTTTGCCAGTCTTGCCGGGGGTAGGTGCCATCTGTAGAACATTTTGTACATATTTTCTTTGTAGGATGCGGCCATTGTCATTTTGTAATTTTGGTTCCATATTTGATCCCATAAATCTAATTCAATATTGTAGCCAAAATTTTGTGCCCATGTTATCATTACCTCTTTTACTACTTCCTCTTCCAATTTTACCTTGATAATACAATTATATAATTTTGATATTATTTTATCCTCCGGGCCTAGTAAGATTTTATCTAATTCTTGATTTTTTTCCTGAAAACCAAATTGTAATATATCCTTTTTATATTTTTTCTGAATTTGTAAGTATGGCCACCAATCGATCTTTTTTCCTTGTAGTGCCAAATCATCTCTTGTTTTTAAATTATTATGTTCATCTAATAGTTCGTTATAAGTAATTTTCTTGTTCAGGTCTAGCAAATTGGGGTATATTATGGCTTCCATAGGAGATATCCATTTGGGCATTTGGATGTAGTGTTTGTGTTTAATTTCCAGCCAATCTTCCAGTAGTGTTCCTCTAATGTGGTGTCTTTGGAAGTATTTGTGTATATGATGTTTTCCCTCCCAAATAAAGTTGTGCCAGCCAATTTGTAGATCGTGCCCTTCAATTGTCAGAATTCTTTTATTTGTAAGTGTCACCCATTCTTTTATCCAGGTTATTGTTGCTGCTTGATGGTATGATTTCCAGTCTGGTAGTCCAAAGCCACCCCTTATTCTCTTATCATGTAATAGTTTTTTTTTAATTCTTGCTTTTTTTCCTGACCAGATAAATTTCAATATTATTTTGTCTAAATCTGTATAGAATTTATTTCCTAATTTTGTTGGTGCGGTTTGGAATAAATATAACAATTTAGGTAGGACATTCATTTTAATTGTGGCTATTTTTCCGATTAAAGAAATTTGTAATTTGGACCATAATTCCAAATCTTTTTGAATTTTATGTAGTAATTTAATGTAGTTATCTTCCTTTATTGTTGTACATTTAGCCGTTATCCAAATTCCTAAATATTTTATTTTTTTGGTTGTTTGAATCCCTAGAAGTTCCTCTAATTTCTTATCTTGTTTCTGTGAACAATTTTTAGTTATTATTTTTGTTTTGTCTTTATTAATTTTTAAGCCTGCCACCTTTCCAAATCTTTCAAGTTCCTTCATAATTTCGGGTCCGGAGCTTTGGGGATTTTCCAGAATGAAAACCATATCATCTGCGAATGCTTGTATCTTGTATTCTTCCTTCCTAATTTTCAATCCTTCTATATCAGAGTTTTTCCTAATTTGATTTAACAGGGTTTCTAAAGCAAATATGAACAATAAAGGGGATAGAGGGCAACCCTGTCTTACGCCTTTTTTAATTTCTATTGAGTCAGTCATATCGCCGTTAATTAGGATCCTTGCAATTTGTGTGGAGTATATGGTTTCTATTGTTTGAATAAATTTGTCGCCGAATTTCATATATTTTAATTGTGTAATAAAAAATTTCCAGTCCAAATTGTCAAAGGCTTTCTGTGCATCGATGAATATTAGAGCCAATTGTTGATTAGAATAGGTTTCATAATATTCTAACACGTTCATTATCATTCTTGTATTGTTCCGAATTTGTCTTTTTGGGAGAAAGCCATTTTGATCCGAATGTATCATTTGATTTAGAATTATTTTTAATCTTTCTGCCAATATAGTTGAAAAAATTTTGTAATCCGAATTTAATAATGAGATTGGTCTATAGTTTTTTATCATTGTCCTGTCTGTATCTTCTTTTGGGATAAGGGTTATGTATGTTTCTTCCCATGATTTTGGTATTTTGGCATGATTTAGTGCTTCGTTGTATAGTTCTAACATTTCATTTTCTAGAGTACTTTGAAATTTTTTGTATATCTCCGCTGGAAGCCCATCTGGTCCAGGTGTTTTGTTGTTTTTTTGTTTTTTAATGGCCGTCCTTAATTCCTCAAGTGTGATTTCTTTATTTAATACTACCCTTTTTTCCTCCGGCAAGACTGGTAAGTCTGTTGTGTCCAGGTATTCATGGATGTTTTCTTGTTGGATTTCTGTCCTTCCGTATAGAGCTGCGTAGAAGTCTTGGATTATCTTCTTTTTTTCTTCGGTTTCGTTGTGGAGCTTTCCCTCTTTGTCCTTGAGTTGTTGGATTGTTCTTTTTGCTCTTTCTTTCCTAAGTTTATGGGCTAACCATCTTCCAGGTTTGTTTGCATGTTCGAAATAATTTTGCCTCATTCTTTTAATATTTTGGCTTATCTCCTCCTGGGTTTCCAAATTGATTTTGTGTTTTATAAGGTCTCTTGCTTCTTTGTGCTTATGATTGGATGGGTCTTTTTGTAGTAAAGTTTCTTGTACTTTAAGTTTAGAGTTTAAATCCTCTAATTTAGCTTTTTTTTCCTTATTTTTCTTTATCGTATATGCTATAGTTAAGCCTCTAAAATAAGCTTTCATCGTGTCCCATGTATTTTGGGTTGAGGTTTGTTCTTTGATATTTTCTTTGAAGAAAAATTTTAATTCTTTTTCGATTTTTAGACAATATTCTTTTTCGGGTAAGATATTTGTGTTAAGAGACCAACGACATGCTTTTTTCCTCCGTCCTTTCAATCTTAATACCACTGGATGATGGTCAGCCCATTTGTTGGGTAGAATATCAATATAATCAACATCTATTATCATTTCAGAATTTGTCCAGATCATATCTATGCGCGACCAAGATTGATGGGGGTTCGAGTAAAACGTGTATTGCTTTTTGGTTGGATTCAATTTCCTCCATATGTCTTTTAGGTCTAGTTCGCTAATCATATTGAAAAAGGTGTTTGGTAGTTGTCTTCTAATTTTTTTTCTGTTTATACCATTGTAGTCCATTTTATTGTCTACAATCGCATTAAAGTCTCCTATGATGCAAATGTTTTCCCATTCTATATCCACTATTATTTTGTGTAATTTTGAATAGAATTTTTTTTTTGTTTATTTGGTGCATATATCGCGACAATCAGGATGCATTTTTTCCCTATTTCTATTTCCACTATTAAGATCCTGCCTTCCTCGTCCGCATATATTAATTTTGAGTTTACGTGACTTTTTATGTATATTGCAATTCCTCTTTTTTTTGTCTGCGGTAGGGCACAGTATAATTTCCCTAGTTTTGGATAGTTTAATAATTTTTCAGCTTCTTTCTTTATGTGGACCTCTTGCATACATATTATATCTTTGTTTTGTTTCTTAAGGTCAAGCAATACACGTTTCCTCTTTGTAGGTGAGTTTAATCCATTGATATTTACTGATAATAAGTTAAGTTCTTGTTCCTTTTCCCTGTTACTTAGTAATTCCCTTCGAAAGCATCTCTGTTTGCGCTCTTGTCCTTGCTCTTGCTCCTTCATGTTTCACTGTCCCGTTACTACCTCTTCTTTCTCGTTCCTCTCGTTGGTTGCTAGCTCCTAACTCCTCCAGGCTTCTAGTTGTTCTTATTTCTGAATTACTTTGACTATCTTCTCCTTCTACTAATTGATCGTAAAATTCTTGTGCCTTCTCCACATTATCAATCTTATATTTCCTATCCCTCCACGTAATTAGCATTCCCTCCGGAATAAGCCATCTAAACATTATCTTATGTTTAAAGAGTTGTGCTGATAAAAAGTTATAAATTCTCCTTTTGTCTCTTATTCTTCGCAGTATTTGTTTAAGAATTAAGATTTCTTTTCCCATGTATGTTAGGGTATCATCTCTCACTGCATTGAGGATACCATCTCTCATTGCTCTTCTTAAGAATCTAACGTGCACTTCTCTTGGATGTTTGTGTTTTCTAGCATAGCTAGTGTTGATTCTATAGATTTCATCTATTTCGTTCATTACATCTTCTCTGCTTCTGTCTAGTATTTTCCCTAGTATGTTAACCATTATTTCCAATAAGTTTTCGTCTTTAGTTTCTGTAATGTTTTGGAATCTTAAATAAAACATGGATTTCTCCATTTCTAGATGGGATATCGCGTCCTCTAGATTTTTGTTTATCTCTTCCAGTTTGTTGTCCGTTTTATCTTGTCTTTTCTCCACTTTATCTGTTCTTTCTACCACCTCTTGAATCTGTTTCTGGCTAACTGCCAGTGCTGTTTGAATTACACTCACTCTATCATCCAGTTTTGTCATATTATTTTTTACCTCTGTCATTTCATTTTTCACCCCATCTAGTCTGTTTGATAAATTCTCTTGCATCTTTAGTATAATCTCTTGCAAAGATTGTATGGAGGTTTGTATGCCCTGCATCTCTGCACTTGAATTTGTTTTTTCAGTACTTGCAGCACTTGCGCCGCTTTCCTGTGGCTTTTGGCCTACTGAGGTTGGTGTTGCAGTCAGAGTTTTTTTACTCCCTTTTGTCAGAGTTGTCGTCATGGTAGACATTTAGATTCTCTTAAATATATTCAGTAATGACACAGAAGCAATCTATAATCGTTATAGTCACAATCACAGTTTGTAGTAGTATTTATATCTAACAGTTATTTATCTAGATCTTAGATTTAATATTGTTTATCAATACTCTATATCTATTTTTTTAAAGAGATAGGTAGCTATATATATCCGTATAAATCTATAAATCTATGTGAGAATATAATCAAATATTTAAATATAATTATACAGTTATAATGTTATTATAATATAATTTTTAGTTGTAAATATTGTTATATATATATATCTTTACAGATGCGACACAATCAACTAAATAATCCTTAATTAAAGTTCTATATAGTAATGTATAATAGAGTATCTTTGCTTATTAAGAGGAGATAGAGGAGAAACGATGAGGGGGAAAAAAGAGAAGATCTATAGTGCAAAAAGCAAAAAAAGAAAAGAGAGAAAAATTGAGGTTCTTGATTTTGAAGTCCAACCTTTTCACAAAGTTAAGTCCGGTCTTCTTGCTACTTGTCTTTCTCCGTTCTAATATCACTGAATTTCCAAAATGGAGTCTCTTTATTTATTTATTTACTATTCGAGATCCTCTTGCCACTTTTCTCCGACTTTCGCCCTCTAATTGTCTCCCGACTTTCAATCAGTCTCAAACTCTGTCTCAATCACTTTCCTTTCCTTTCCTTTCCTTTCCCAACTCTCCCTCGCATCCAAGAAAAACAAAAGTCACACTTGTCTCCGCTACTCGATCCTTCCAACACTTCCTCTGTCCCGTCTCGTCACTTACTTTACTTTCTCTCCGTTCCCGTCATAAATTCGCCGCTATATAGTCCTCTCCGGATCTCTTTTAAGTTTTTTTTCCCTTTCTGGTTTATTTCTCACGATAAAGAAGCTTTCTTGATTTTCGAAATAAAGTTTTCACGATACGTCTCGCTGTTCTATTTCCGCCTTCCTCCTTGTCAGGCTGACAGCCACGTCTTTGGGTCGGCCATTGAATGGCCGATCACTTTCTTGCTCGATCTGAGGGTACCTCTCGCTCTGTACGAAGATCGCCTTTCTTCCCCAGCCGCTCCGAGGTCGCCCCTCTCTATCGGTGCTCTTTCCCAGAGCCGACCTTGCCTCAATCGGCCACAAAAGCAAGAAATACCGGGCGCGCCAGACGGAGCTCCGTCGGCTTGCTCGCACCGGCGTGACGTCAGCGCCGGAAGTCCCCATCACTGGAGGCTTTCAAGAAGATTGACGAAAGAGACCATGAGTTTGATTCCTGATTGAGCCTTTGAATCAGATAGAATAACATCTAGCTACCGATGTCTAAGGAATATCAATGAGGATGAATCCAGTCCTGTGGTGCTCCAGGGCAGAAGCTGCACAATCATAACATATGCAGATATTTTTAGGTACAATTGAATGAAGAAGCTGAGTCAGAGCAGCAGCAAGGATGACCTTATCCTCTCAAGGGACCCCGGGAGAAATTGTACAAGCTCGAAGGGAAGTGGAGTAACTGTGTCTGTTGTACAATAATACAAGGCAGAGTCTTCAGCCTTGAGGCTGTTTATTTAGAGATAAAGAGAACTTTGGGAATTGTCCCTGGAGATGGTGAATCTTCCGTTGACTTTGGAGTTGTACCAAGGTTTTTTTTATATAAAGTATCACTCCTCCACACGATGGTGTAACGGATGATGATCCAAGTATCCATGTAAATTTGGACAACTTCTTCTCCCACAATCAGGATCAGGAATGGGGGGGGGGAGGAAAGCAGCCTACCTGCCTGTTGGTGGCAAAAGTCAGGATCAGGAATCATACCATACCATACCATACCATACCATACCATACCATACCATACCATACCATACCATACCATACCATACCATACCATACCATACCATACCATACCATACCATACCATACCATACCATACCATTCAGTTCCATTCCATTCCATTCTGCATCCTATCCTATCCTATCCTATTCCTATCCTATCCTATCCTATCCTATCCTATCCTATCCTATCCTATCCTATCCTATCCTATCCTATCCTATCCTATCCTATCCTATCCTATCCTATCCTATCCTATCCTATCCTATCCTATACTATACTATACTATACTATACTATACTATACTATACTATACTATAATTCTATTCTATTCTATTCTATTCTATTCTATTCTATTCTATTCTGTTCTGTTCTGTTCTGTTCTGTTCTATTCTATTCTATTCTATTCTATTCTATTCTATTCTATTCTATTCTATTCTATTCTATTCTATTCGACTCCACTCCACTTCACTCCAATCCACTCCACTCCATTCCATTCCATAGGACATGGAGGTTCACACCTCCATGCTATCCAGGGTGCACCACGAGGAGGCGAACTAGCATCAGAGTTACACCCCTTCTGAAAGGTAGTCCTCAGTTTGCAGGATT
The DNA here is from genome assembly GCA_023053685.1 of Diadophis punctatus similis. NCBI lineage: Eukaryota > Metazoa > Chordata > Lepidosauria > Squamata > Dipsadidae > Diadophis > Diadophis punctatus. Next base: position 3,055,348 of record JALIGW010000052.1, on the reverse strand, counting down.
ACCTTTTACAATCTTCCATCCCTAAGCTGGAGGGAATCTGGGAGTTGAAATCCACCCATCTTAACATTGCGGAGTTTGAGATACACTGATCTGAACTATCCCTATATTCATGTCCTGGTACCTTTCATGACTTAACCTTCTAAATATGGCTGAGCTGATAATTTTAATTTTCCTGGAAAGTGTATGTGTGGAGAAGAGAGTTGCCTTATTTGACATTATAAGCCTGAGCTACTTTTCCCTGAGAAGATATATTCAGGTTAGGGGCTACCAATTCTCCTTCAAATGACAGTTCTAATGCCTGTCCTAAGGCTCACTGGCTTGAATGAATGGGAGAAGTTATTATTATGTCACCATTTTCTGAATGCTATCCGTTGAAGGTCCCAAACAAATGTTGCAGAGCACAGTTTCCTAGAAGACAAACAAGTTTTTGCTTTGTTTTAGATTCACTTTCTCTCAATGTGTCTCTTGCACAGTAATAAACTGCTGTGTCTTCTGGCTTGAGGTTGTTTATTTGCAGATACATCAGACTATTGGAATCTTCTCTGAAGATGACAGAATGTCCCGTGACTTTGTCTGAGTAGTAAATAGGAGAAGAGGATGTACCTATGTAGGCCACCCACTCCAGTCCTTTCCCTGGAGCCTGTCTCATCCAGCCCATGTAGTAGCTGCTGAAGGTGAATCCAGAGGCTTGGCAGGAGAGATGGAGGGACTCTCCCGGTCTTCTCACAGCCCCTCCAGACTCCTCCAGTTTGATCAATTGCACGCCTGGAACAAATAATGCATGTAAAAACAATTGTTTCGGGATAATTCAAAGTTATTGTGCATCATTCCCGCTAAAGAAGCATAGATTACCTTGGAAAAGGGATAAACAGAGAAGAAACCGAATCATTTTCTACCCTATTTTCCCTTTGCGTAGACTGATGCAAAGAAATCGGAGCCACAAAAGCTAATGCTAACTGGGTCAGGGAAACTATATGGCAAGGCTATGGAGGAAACTGCCAAAATATTTGCATATGCTACAGGATAAAAGAGCAGTTGACCCAGCGATAACGAAACATATGCATTTTTCTAAACTTTATTTTAATATGCTGTTAAACAGGCCAAGGACGCAAGGAAACAGCTGCTTAATTATAGAAACAAATCCAAGGTTTAAAGCAATCCTTGTTCTCAATCTGCAGTCACAAAGATGGGCCAGAAATATTTGCAGTTGGTTAGTTGGTTTTATCACCATGCTCTGCAAATAGTCTGTCCATCCATTCATTCACTTGATATTCCATTTCACTTCTCTACCATTCCATTCTATAACCTTGAGGAGTATAAGAAGCTTATCCAAATGATGGATTCAAGAATTTTAAAAATTAAAGAAGACATCTGCTTTCCAACCACCAGAAAATATATTTTTGTCCCTCAGGGGTTCCTTTGTTAATTATGTTATTTCTCCCCTCTCCCCTTCATTTTTTTTACTTTGTCATTTTAAATGCCATTCCCCCCCTCAAAGGAGGGGTTGGGGTGGATATGAAATTATAAATGAATAAGATGTGATAAGGTCAATTCTCACAGAATTTCTATCTAGACGTCTTGCAAAAATAAATTCTTCATTTACAACATAAGTGTAACCTCATTGTAGTTCCAAACATTTAAGGTATTATTGCCATTCCACTGGTTGATTTTTCTCACTGTTAGGAAATTTCTCCTTAGTTCTACGTTGCTTCTCTCCTTCATTAGCTTCCATCCATTGCTTCTTGTCCTACCGTCAGGTGCTTTGGAGAATAAGTTGACCCCCATTTTTTGTGGCAGCCCCATAGTTATTGGAACACTGCTATCATGTCTCCCTTAGTCCTTCTTTTCACTAGACTAGGCATACCAAATTCCTGCAACTGTTCTTCAACCATTCTTCATATGTTTTAACCCCCAGCTGCTTAATTATCCTTGTTCTTCTTTGCATTCTTTCCCGAGTCTCAACATCTTTTTTATATCGTGGTGACCAAAACTGGTGTGGTCTTACTAAGGCTTTATAAAGCTGTACTAATACTTCACACAATCTTGATAGGATTGACTGGATAGCATCATGATTTCTATCTTGTGATCAGCAGGTCAGTGGTTCAAATCTCACCGGCTCAAGATTGACTCAGCCTTCCATCCTTCCGAGGTCGGTAACATGTGGACCCAGATTGTTGGGGGCAATATAAATATACATTGCTTACTGGTGTAAACCAATTTAGAGAGTGCTTGCACTGTGAGGCGGTATATAAGTCTCACTAATAAATAAATAAATCTTCACCTTGATTTCTTTTGGGGATTTTTAAAGCTATTTCCTAAAAAGGCGTCACAACATGGAGAACTTAAATTTGCTGAGGTGGAAGCATGTGCTAGAAAGAGGAACTATTTCCATTCATTGTCTCAAATCAACAGGAAGAACCTGGCAGCCCTGTAATGATATCGATATGGATGAAAAAACAACAGCTGTTGATGTCTTTTTAAAAAATATGCTTTCTTCGCTTGGTTCATCTGATTTGGCTTCCGATGTTTCCAGGTCGGTCTTTAATTCATTCAACAGTCATTTACTGCCCCCTTTAGAGTAATTTTTTTCAAAAAAAAATTCAAAATTTGACCACGTCAATGCCTTGATCTGTTTCCCTGTGTTCCTTGCACAGTAATATGTGGCTGTATCTTTTTCCTTTAATCGATCCATTTTCAGGTAGACTTTGAGCCACTTTTCAAGGCTGCAAATCTCTCTTGAATGTCAGGGGAATAAAAATGATGTTTCAGGGGTGAGATAGCTCATAAGCTATTCAAGTCCTTTTTCCAGGTTCCTGCCTAATCCAGTCCATACAATAATTATTGATATCAAAATCAGTGGCAGTACATGTCAATGACACAATTGTTCCGGGTGTTTTCATCAATTGGCCTGACTGCGCCAGAACTATTTGTGCAAAACCACCTGGTTGGAAAAAAATAAATTGAAATGGAAAGGTTGGATGGGAATTCTTATTACTCAAAGGAACTAAATCCCATTATCAGACTAAACATATGAGGAACGGTTACAGGAACTAGGCATGGCCGGTCTAGTGAAGAGAAGGACCAAGGGAGACATGATAGGGGTGTTCCAGTATTTGAGGGGCTGCCACAGAGAGGAAGGGTTCAAGGTCTTTTCCAAGACTCCTGAAGGCCAGACAAGGAATAATGGATGGAAACTGATCAAGTAGAGTTTTAACCTGGAAATAAGGAGAAATTTTCTGACAGTGAGAACAATCAACCAATGGAATAGAAGTTGCCTTCTGAAGATGATGTTAAACTATTTAACACCACCGACAATGTTGCTATCCTTCAAAAAGCCCTTGATCATGTAGCAGAATGGTCAAACAACTGGCAACTTCAAATCTCAATCAACAAATGCTCTGTCTTACAGATTGGCAAAAAAAATCAGAATACAAAATACTAACTTGGAGGAAATGAACTTGTAGATGACCCTCACTCTGTCAAAGACCTTGGAGTACTCATATCCAACGACCTAAGTGCTAGAGCCCACTGTAACAACATTGCCAAAAAAGCACTAAGACTTGTTTATCTAATCTTGCGTAGCTTTTTCTCTGGCAACATTACATTGCTAACCAGAGCATACAAAACATTTGTTAGACCAATTCTGGAATACAGCTCACCTGTCTGGAACCCGCACTGCATATCAGACATAAATACAATCAAGAGAGTCCAGAAATATTTCACAAGAAGAGTCCTTCACTCCTCCGCTCACAACAAAATACCTTATTCCACCAGATTTGAAATACTGGGATTAGACAATTTGCAACTACGTCGTCTCCGATCTGATCTAAATGTAGTTCATAAAATCATATACCAAAATGTCCTTCCTGTTAATGACTACTTCAGCTTCAACTGCAACAATACATGAGCACGTAATAGATTCAAACTAAATGTAAAGCACTCCAAACTTGACTGCAGAAAATACGATTTCAGCAACAGAGTGATCAATGCCTGGAATGCACTACCTGACTCTGTGGTTTCTTCCCCAAACCCCAAAAACTTTAACCTTAGTCTGTCTACAGTCAACCTCTCCCCATTTCTAAGAGGTCTGTAAGGGGTGTGCATAAGCGGACCACTGTGCCTACCGTCCCTGTCCTACTGTCCTATTGTCCTCTTTTATCGTTACTTTTTACTTATGTTTATACAAACTACTACTATCCTATACATGTTTGACAAATAAATAAATAAAATAAATAAAATAAAATAAAATAAAATAAATAAATAAAGTTGTTGGAGCTTCATCACTGGAGGCTTTCCAGAAGACAGAGGAAAGAGACCCTGAGTTCGATTCCTGATTGAGTCTTTGAATCAGATAGAATAACATCTAGCTACCGCTGTCTAAGAAATATCAATGAGGATGAATCCAGTCCTGTGGTGCTCCAGGGCAAAAACTGCACAATTACAGTATAATTATGCAGATATCCATCGAAGGTCCCAAACAAATGTTGCAGAGCACAGAGTTTCCTAGAAGACAAACAAGTTTTTGCTTGGTTTCAGATTCACTTCCTCTCACTGTGTCTTCTTGCACAGTAATAAAGTGCTGTGTCTTCTGGCTTGAGGTTGTTCATTTGCAGATACATCAGACTATTGGAATCATCTCTAGAGATGATAGAACGCCCCTTGACTTTGTCTGAGTAGTAAATCGGAGAAGAGCCTGTACCTATGTAGGCCACCCACTCCAGTCCTTTCCCTGGAGCCTGTCTCATCCAGCCCATGTAGTAGCTGCTGAAGGTGAATCCAGAGGCTTGGCAGGAGAGATGGAGGGACTCTCCAGGTCTTCTCACAGCCCCTCCCGACTCCTCCAGTTTGATCAATTGCACGCCTGGAACAAATAACACATGTAAAAACAATTGTTTCGGGATAATTCAAAGTTATTGTGCATCATTCCAGCTAAAGAAGCATAGATTACCTTGGAAAAGGGATAAACAGAGAAGAAACCGAATCATTTTCTACCCTATTGTCCCTTTGCGTAGACTGATACAAAGAATTTGGAGGCACAAAAGCTAATGCTAACTGGGTCAGGGAAACTATATGGCAAGGCTATGGAGGAAACTGCCAAAATATTTGCATATGCTACAGGATAAAAGAGCAGTCGACCCTCAGATAACGAAACATATGCATTTTTCTAAACTTTATTTTATTATGTTGTTAAACAGGGAAGAATGCAAGGAGACAGGGTGTGTGTGGAGAGCGCAGAGGGAGCAGTGGGGGAGCGCACACTTTTGGCATCCGACAACAAAATGGTTAGTCATCACTGCTCTTATGTATCTTCCACATTATCAGATTTTTTAGATTTAGATTTATTATTAGAGTTGGAAGGGACCTTGTAGATCATCTAGTCCAACCCCCTGCTCAAGCAGGAGTTCCTACACCATTTGAGACAGATGGCAGTCCAGTCTCCCCTTGAATGTTGCAAGTGTTGGGGATCTCACAACCTCCGCTGGCAAGCTGTTCCACTGGTTGATCGCTCTCACCATCAGAAAGTTTCTCCTCACTTCCAGGTTGAATCGCTCCTTGGTCAGCTTCCATTCATTATTCCTTGTTTGGCTTTCTGGTGCCATTTTCTCCCAACAGAGATCAGATTTCTTACCAGAAGATCAAATGAGGTTGACTATAAGTACCCGGGTCTTAGAGCTTACATATTGGAATATTTTTCTTTCCTCTTTGTGCTTCTGCCTGCTCTTTCGTTTGTGAGAAGAGAATTTGTTTCTTTCTGACAGCTGCACACCAGTGCCAGAGGCTGCAAAATTGGGCCTTGAACTAGATGGTTAGGGGTTCCTTGAATAGAGAAGCTCAGAGGAAGTAGGTTGGGCCTTTCAGCCTCTCCTCTGAAGGGACCCCTGGAGAATTTGTAAAAGCTTAAAGGGAAATTCAGTCACCGTGTCTTCTTGGGCACAATAATACAAGGCAGAGTCTTCAGGCTTCAAGCTGTTCATCTGCAGATAAAGAGAACTTCGGGAATTGTCCCTGGAGATGGTGAGTCTTCCCTTGAAATTGGGGTTGTACCATTTGGGACTTCCTGAAGTATCCAGTCCAGCCACCCACTCCAGTTCTTTCTCTGCAGGCTGCCGGAACCAGTGCATCTTATAGCTTCTGAAGGTAAATCCAGATGTTTTACAGCTTAGGCGGAGGGAACCTCCAGGGACTACGACGCCCCCTCCGGTCTCCACCAACTGAACCTGCGAGTGGCAGCCTGAGAAGGAAAGATAAAGAAGAGATCAGGGGAAAATTGAAAAAGGGGAGTTCACCCGTTGTCATTTTTGGTTAGAAGAGAACATCTACCTGAAAGACTGAGAAAGAAGACAACAGAGATGCAAAACATAATTGTGACAGTTCTGGTGTCTCTTGGAGCTAAGTTCTTGACTTCCTCTGCAGAGTAGAGTTTCCAAGAAGTACACTTAAGGGTGTGAAAGAGCTGAACCAATTTGCATAGTCCCCATATCTTCCATTCACACTATAAATTCATCCCACGGTGGCAATCATAAAGTACTTTCCAGACACCAGGATTTTAGGAATATAATTTTTTTTTAATTTTCAGTCAGTTGATTGGGGATTGTGGTTTCACTCTCAAAGACAAGAGAGTTAATGTACCATAAGATAATGATCACTGAGGAAGAAATACGAGATAAATTTCAATTTTCCACAATAAAAATGAGTACCTTGGAGTACTCATATCCAATGACCTAAGTGCTAGAGCCCACTGTAACAACATTGCCAAAAAGGCACTAAGAGTTGTTAATCTAATCTTGCGTAGTTTCTTCTCTGGCAACATCATATTACTAACGAGAGCATACAAAACATTTGTTAGACCAATTCTGGAATATAGCTCACCTGTCTGGAACCCGCACTGCATATCAGACATAAATACAATCGAGAGAGTCCAGAAATATTTCACAAGAAGAGTCCTTCACTCCTCCGCTCACAACAAAATACCTTATTCCACCAGACTTGAAATACTGGGATTAGACAATTTACAACTATGTCGCCTCCGATCTGATCTAAATGTAGTTCATAAAATCACATACCAAAATGTCCTTCCTGTTAATGACGACTTCAGCTTCAACCGCAACAAGACACGAGCATGTAATAGATTCAAACTAAATGTAAAGCACTCCAAACTCGATTGCAGAAAATACGACTTCAGCAACAGAGTGATCAATGCCTGGAATGCACTACCTGACTCTGTGGTTTCTTCCCCAAACCCCAAAAACTTTAACCTTAGACTGTCTACAGTAGACCTCTCCCCATTTCTAAGAGGTCCATAAGGGGCGTGCATAAGCGCACCACTGTGCCTACCGTCCCTGTCCTACTGTCCTATTGTCCTCTTTTATCGTTACTTTTTACTTATGTTTATACAAATTACTACTATACATGTTTGACAAATAAATAAAATAAAAAATAAAATAAAAAAGATGGTTAGGAAAAAAAATATTTCCCATCAGAAGTATTAAAAAAAAAGACTAGAGATTTTGAAAAGTAGTAAAATATAGAATCTTTATAGCAAAGATAAATGTTAAAAAAAAGTTAAATCGGATGACTTTCGCTACCTCTTTCAAACCTTTTTTTAAAAATTACATTAAAATCTGTATTTTCTTCTCTCATTCTTTCTCTGCCCTCAGATTTCCCTCCCTGCTTTTCAACTATTATTCTGGTGTGTCTTCAGCATTACTGGAATTTTCCCCACCACAGAAGAGGTGAAGTCTCTTGGATGGGATTCAACATTGTTTGAAAGTTTTCCGTTTATGCTTCTGAAGACCTTCCTAAATCTCCTCTTATTTTATTCAGTTCTCTGAATTCCTGAATCTAGTCCTAATGTTAACCATAGTTAGTAGCAGACGTGGGTTCCTCGCGGTTCACACCAGTTCTATAGAACTGGTAGCAAACCACTGATGACGTCATGATGATGTCACAGAACCAGTTCTGTCAGTGCCAGTCCGTGGAGGCCGCCATCTTTTTTGGGGGAAATTTTTTTGGGGGAAATTTTTTTTGGGGGGGGAATTTTTTTCTGATTTTTTTCTTCTGCCTTCCTCTTCTGTTCGATTGGAGATAAGCTGACCTTTTGGAATTGTCCCTGGAGATGGTGAATCACTGGAGATGGTGAAGACACCAGGATCACTACATTGCCCAACCCCCTAGCAGCATCTTAGAACCCTATAAAAATCCATGTACTCATCAAACCAGTTTGTCAGCTGTCCCAGAACTACATGCTGTTGTTGGCCCTGCTCACCAATAAACAGAGTCCTTCTTTCCTATCAGCCTCCATTTTATTTCCAGAGGCTTTCTCCCGGATTGGAAGTGGAGTGTATTTTTCTTCCAACAACAGTAAAACTCCCTATTTTCCTCCATCATCTTCCTCCACTCTTGAATTTTCTGCCTTTAAAAAAAATACTTTATTAATCTCCTTCCCACCAGCATCAATCCCAACAGCACTAAACTTTGGATCAAAAATACGGATCAAGGTTTGGCGATATTGTAACCTATTTTCCTTTCTGCGATGCTGCTGATTCTGTGGTTTGTTTTATGAGATCTTGTCCCATTCTGATAACTGCACTCCTGAGGAAGAAGCTGCACATTTCGGTCTTGAACACTATTCCTAGGAGTCCCTTAAGAGGACAAGTTGAGGGGAAAGAGCTGGAAGGCTGCTTCCTCTCAATGTCTCCCCTCAAGGGACCACTGGAGAAATTATACAAGCTGGAAAGGAAGTGGAGTCACTGTGTGTCTTTGCACAATGATACAAGCCAGAGTCTTCAGTCTTCAAGCTGTTCATTTGGAGATATACTGAGCTTTGGGAATTGTTCTTGGAGATTATGAATCTTCCATTGAATTTGGGGTTGTACCATTTGTTACTTCCTGAAGTATCCAGTCCAGCCACCCACTCCAATTCTTTCTCTGCAGGCTGCCGGAACCAGTGCATGTGATGGCTTGTGAATGTGAATCCAGATGTTTTACAGCTTAGGCGGAGGGAACCTCCAGGGGTTACAACACCCCCTCCAGTCTCCACCAACTGGACCTGTGAGTGACAGCCTGAGAAGGAAAGATTAAAAAAATGGGATCAGAGGAAAACTGGAAAAAGCAGAGTTGACCAATTGTCAATTTTGGTTAGAAGGGGACATCTACCTGAAAGACTGAGAAAGAAGACAGCAAAGATGCAAAACATAATTGTGACAGTGCTGGTGTCTCTTGGAGCTAAGTTCTTGACTTCCTCTGCAGAGTGGAGTTTCCAAGAAGTACACTTAAGGGTGGGAAAGAATTGAACCAATTTGCATAGTCCCCATATTATAAGAACACGCTCCTTCCATTCACACTATAAATTCATCCCACGGTGGCAATCATAAAGTACTTTCCAGAGACCAGGATTTTAGGAATAGAATTTTTTTAATTTTCAGTCAGTTGATTGGGGGATTGTGGTTTCACTCTCAAAGACAAGACAGTTAATGTACCATAAGAGAATGATCACTGAGGAAGAAATACGAGATAAATTTCAATTTTCCACAATAAAAAGATGGTTAGGAAAAAAAAAATTCCCATCAGAAGTATTAAAAAAAAAAAGACTAGAGATTTTGAAAAGTAGTAAAATACAGAATCCTTATAGCAAAGATAAATGTTTTTTAAAAAAGTTAAATCGGATGACTTTCGCTACCTCTTTCAAACCTTTTTTTAAAAATTACATTAAAATCTGTATTTTCTTCTCTCATTCTTTCTCTGCCCTCAAATTTCCCTCCCTGCTTTTCAACGATTATTCTGATGTGTCTTCAGCATTACTGGAATTTTCCCCACCACAGAAGAGGTGAAGTCTCTTGGATGGGATTCAACATTGTTTGAAAGTTTTCCGTTTATGCTTCTGAAGACCTTCCTAAATTTCCTCTTATTTTAATCAGTTCTCTGAATTCCTGAATCTAGTCCTAATGTTAACCATAGTTAGTAGCAGACGTGGTTCCTCGCGGTTCACACCAGTTCTATAGAACTGGTAGCAAACCGCTGATGACATCATGATGATGTCACAGAACCAGTTCTGTCAGTGCCGGTCTGTGGAGGCTGTCATCTTTTTTGGGGGAAATTTTTTGGGGGAAATTTTTTTGGGGGGGAATTTTTTTCTGATTTTTTTCTTCTGCCTTCCTGTTCTGTTTGATTGGAGATAAGCTGATCTTTTGGAATTGTCCCTGGAGATGGTGAATCCCTGGAAATGGTGAAGACACCAGGATCACTACATTGCCCAACCCCCTAGCAGCATCTTAGAACCCCATAAAAATCCATGTACTCATCAAACCAGTTTGTCAGCTGTCCCAGAACTACATGCTGTTGTTGGCCCTGCTCACCAATAAACAGAGTCCTTCTTTCCAATCAGCCTCCATTTTATTTCCAGTGGCTTTCTCCTGGATTGGAACTGGACCAGATTATTCTTCCAACAACAGTAAAACTCCCTATGTTCCTCCATCATCTTCTTCCACTCTTGAATTTTCTGCCTTTTTAAAAATACCTTATTAATCTTCTTCCCTCCAACATCAATCCCAACAGCACTAAACTTTGGATCAAAAATACAGATCAAGGTTTGGCGATATTGTAACCTATTTTCCTTTCTGTGATGCTGCTGATTCTGTGGTTTGTTTTATGAGATCTTGTCCCATTCTGATAACTGCACTCCTGAGGAAGAAGCTGCACATTTCGGTCTTGAACACTATTCCTAGGAGTCCCTTAAGAGGACAAGTTGAGGGGAAAGAGCTGGAAGGCTGCTTCCTCTCAATGTCTCCCCTCAAGGGACCACTGGAGAAATTGTACAAGCTGGAAAGGAAGTGGAGTCACTGTGTGTCTTTGCACAATGATACAAGCCAGAGTCTTCAGTCTTCAAGCTATTCATTTGGAGATATACTGAGCTTTGGGAATTGTTCTTGGAGATTATGAATCTTCCATTGAATTTGGGGTTGTACCATTTGTTACTTCCTGAAGTATCCAGTCCAGCCACCCACTCCAGTTCTTTCTCTGCAGGCTGCCGGAACCAGTGCATGTGATGGCTTGTGAATGTGAATCCAGATGTTTTACAGTTTAGGCGGAGGGAACCTCCAGGGACTACGACGCCCCCTCCGGTCTCCACCAACTGGACCTGTGAGTGACAGCCTGAGAAGGAAAGATAAAAAATTGGATCAGAGGAAAACTGGAAAAAGCAGAGTTGACCAATTGTCAATTTTGGTTAGAAGGGGACATCTACCTGAAAGACTGAGAAAGAAGACAGCAAAGATGCAAAACATAATTGTGACAGTGCTGGTGTCTCTTGGAGCTACGTTCTTGACTTCCTCTGCAGAGTGGAGTTTCCAAAAACTCCACTTAAGGGTGGGAAAGAATTGAACCAATTTGCATAGTCCCCATATTATAAGAATACGCACCTTCCATTCACACTATAAATTCATCCCACGGTGGCAATCATAAAGTACTTTCCAGAGACCAGGATTTTAGTAATAGAAATTTTTCAATTTTCAATCAGTTGATTGGGGGATTGTGGTTTCACTCTCAAAGACAAGAGAAGTAAATGTACCATAAGAGAATGATCACCGAGGCAGAAATGGGAGATACATTTCAATTTTGTACAATAAGAAATTGTTAGGGGGAAAAAAGGAAATTCCCCATCAGAAGTTTTTAAAAAAACACCAGAGATTTTAAAAAGTAGTAAAATACAGAATCTTTATAGCAAAGGTCCAGTATAAATGTAAGTTATATCAGATGACTTTTACTATTTCTTTCAAAACCCTTTAAAAAAACACATTTATCAATTATCCACCCAGATAATTCTTTACTATTATATGAAAACACAAAAATTGAGCTTTGGAAAGGTATACATATAAACCGGGCGAAACCACACTCAATAGCAGCAACTGCGAGAGGGATCTTGGAGTCATGGTGGACAACCAACTAAATATGAGCTAGCAGTGTGCAGCAGCAGCCAAAAGGCCGACGCAGTCCTGAACTGCATCAACAGAGGGATACAATCTAGGACTAGAGAGGTACTATTACCACTGTATAAAGCCTTAGTCAGACCACACCTAGAGTACTGCATCCAGTTTGGGTCACCACACTACAAAATAGACATTAAGAAAGTGCAGAAGAGAGCAACCAGGATGATAAGGGGACTGGAAACTAAAACATATGAAGAGCAGTTGCAGGGACTGAGCTTGGCCAGTCTGGTGAAGAGAAGGACCAGTGGTGACATGATAACAGTATTCCAATACTTAAGGGGCTACCACAGAGAGGAGGGGATCAGGCTGTTCTCTATGGCACCAGAAAGCCAGACAAGGAACAATGGATGGAAGCTGACCAAGGAGAGATTCAATCTGGAAATAAGGAGAAACTTTCTGACGGTGAGAGCGATCAACCAGTGGAACAGCTTGCCAGCGGAGGTTGTGAGAGCCCCAACACTTTCAAAGGGAGATTGGACTGCCATCTGTCTGAAATGGTGTAGGGACTCCTGCTTGAGTGGGGGGTTGGACTAGATGACCCACAAGGTCCCTTCCAACTCTAATAATAATCTAATCTAAATGGTGCATAAAGTCAGCTCTGTCATTTCTAAAACCATGTTTCTCTGGGACATTTTGCTGCTGGAAAAAAAAACTCCTCTTGGCTTTGATTTTTGACAGTCTGTTAATTCTGGATCCATGTTCATGTCTCATCTGCTCAAGGTTGACTCAGTGTTCCATCCTTCTGAGGTCAGTAAAACGAGGACCCAGATTGTTGGGGGCAATAGGCTGACTCTGTAAACAGCTTAGAAAGGACTGTAAAGCACTGTGAAGCGGTATGTAAGTCTAAGTACTATTGCTATGTTGTTTTCCAAATATCTGCTTCTTTTAAAAAAAACAGGTTTTTACCTCTTGTGAGTTTAAAACATTTAAAACTGTTTTTTCCCAAGGTATTGTTGGAAGAAATGTCCATCTATGTTCAGTTCCAAGTGGAGAGAAAGACACTGGAAACATGGAGGGTGTCTGGAAAAATGGTTTAATAGTGGACAGGACCACATGCTTTGAGGTCCTGGGCAATGGAGCACATGGGGGAGAGAGAGGGGGGAGGGAGGGGGAGAGGGAGAGGGAGAGGGAGAGAGAGAGAGATTTATACCCTCTCTTGGGCCCTGCCTTAGAGCTTCCTGTTCCTGTGTAAGGGCAGATATCCTGGTTGGTTGTCAGACTCCCATGAGGCCATGTAGGGGTAACTTTGTAGGCTGTTATGAGTCCCAGGCTTGGTTGAATCTTGCTGGGTGATGATGTAACGAAGAGGCATGTCTTCTGAAAGGGTGTTGGGCAATTCCTATTATGGCTTAATGTCTTTGTCCTGGTTTGGATCTTGAGTGAGGGCTAATCCTATCATGTCCTGAGGGTGAAGGTCTTTTGTCTTGTAGACAGGCTGGCACAAAAATATCTGCTTCAGGGTGGGGGGGCAGGGAGCTGAGGCTCTGAGTTTATGTCTTTAGAAGCACATTTCTCCTTTAGGGAAAATATAATATCCCACCTTTTTAATATTTCCTAAAATATTTCATTTTACTAGGAGAGGGATGGAAGGCTGAGTCAACCTTGAGCCGGTGAGATTTGAACAGCTGAACTGCTGAACTAGCAGTAGCCTGCAGTGCTGCATTTAACCACTGTGCCACCTTGGCTCTTCAACTATTATTCGGATGTGTTTATAGTATTACTGGATCTTTCCCCATCACGGAAGAGAATGAAGTCTCCTGGATGGGATTCAACATTGTTTGAAAGTATTCCGTTTATGCTTCTCAATGTTTGTTTCTATTTAACCTTTCTAAATGTCCTCTATTATAATCAGTTCTCTGAATCCTTGAATCTGGTCCTAATGTTAACCATAGTTAGTAGGTGAAATCTTTAAGATTAATCGTGTTTTACAGTATTTGAGCCTCCAGTGCCCTCTTCTGACTTGTAAATGAAAGAAAATTTGGGGATTTTTTAGAAGAGATTTTGGTAATGACACATGAATTGTCCATTTCCATGTCTAACTTGCCCTGGAAAAGGAAGAACCTTCTGCAACAGGATTAATGGGTGTCAATAAAGAATGCCTGTGGTTCACATAGCATGGATCTGTCCTTAATAAATCTGTTTTGCCCTTTATTGGCCTCTCCCCACCAGAATCCACCCTGCCAACACAAAACCCTTTCTTCAAAATATGAGTGAAGCTTTCCTTATTTCCACCCATGTTTTCTTCCTGTGATTCTGCTGAGTTTGTTGTCTGTTGTAAGAGAACTTCTCCCTCTCTGGCAGCTGCAGTCCTGAGCCAGTGGCTGCTAGGTTGAACCTTGAACAATATTTTCCTGGATCCCTTAAGAGGAGAATCTGAGAGAAAGAAGCTGTGAGTTGCAGCCTCTGTCTCTCAATTTCTTCTCCCAAGGGACCACTGGAGAAAATGTACAAGCTGGAAGGAAGATTGTGTCACTGTGTACCTTGCACAATAATACAAGGCAGAGTCTTCAGCCTTGAGGCTGTTCATTTGGAGATAAAGAGAACTTTGGGAATTGTCCCTGGAGATGGTGAATCTTCCCTTGACTTTGGAATTGTACCATTGGCCAGCTCCATTAGAATTAATACTTGCCACCCACTCTAGTACATTCTCAGGAGCTTCACCGAACCAGGCCATGCTATGGCCTGCAAAATTGAATCCAGATGCTTTACAGGACAGGCGGCGTGACCCTCCTGGAGCTACAACGCCTCCTCCAGTCTCCACCAACTGAACCGCTGAGTGACAGCCTGAGAAGGAAAGACAAAGAGGTAGAATCAGGAAAAACGTGAAAAACAAAATCTTATGAATTGTTGTTTTTTGCTTCTGAGAGAACAACGACCTGAGAGACTGAGGAAGAAGATCAAGACGATGTAAAACATAATTGTGTCAGTTCTGGAGTCTCTTGCAACTGATTTCTTGACTTCTTCTGCAGAGCGGAGTTTCCAAGAACTCCACTTAAGGGTGTGAAAGAGTTGAACCAATTTGCATAGTCCCCATATTATAAGAACACACTCCTAAGCTATCCCAGTCCTGGAACCTGCTTATATGTACTCTCTACGGACTTTTAGCAATTATAATCAGTTTTTAAAATTTACCCCGGAAGTGGTGTGACTGGTGTGACTGAGGATGAGGATGATTGATAAGGGTTTATGTGTAGACAGTCGCTGGCTGGGGGATTCTGGGAGTTGAAGTCCAGATATCTTCAAGTTGCCAAGGTTGGGAAACACTGGGTTAGGCGGAGGGAAGCTCCAGGGGCTGCAAAACCTCCTCTGCTCTCCACAAACTGAACCTGTGAGTCACAGTCTGAGGGGGGGGGAGATAAAGAAGGGTTCAGAAGAAAAGTAGAAAAGGAGAGTTTACCAATGGCCATTTTGGGTTGAAGAGAGCATCTACCTGAAAAATCCCAGAAAGAAAATAAAGACGATGTAAAACATAATTGTGGCAGGTGCTGGTGTCTCTTGACGATTAGTTCTTGACTTTCTCTGCAGAGGGAAGTTCTTAAGGGCTGCATTTAAAGATGTGAAATAAATCAATTAATTTGCATAGTCCCCATATTATAAGAACATTGGAAGAGCTTTATAGCTCCCGCTGCCTTAAGAAAGTTCAAAACATTCTTAAAGATCCATCTCATCCTGGGCACCCTTTTTTTGAACTATTACCATCTGGCAGACGGTACAGGATAATAAAAACAAGGACAAATAGGCTGAAAAACAGCTTCTATCCCAGAGCAGTAACTATACTGAATTCTACTGTATAGTGCAATATTAATGCAATATCAGGGGTTTTCAATTCAATTTCTTACGCCCACTTTAAACCACAATGCAAAAAGGATATTGAGACTCTAGAAAGAGGGCAGAGAAGAGCAACCAAGATGATTAGGGGACTGGAGGCTAAAACATATGAAGAACGGTTGCAGGAACTGAGTATAGTTTAATGAAAAGAAGGATCAGGGGAGATATGATAGCAGTGTTCCAATATCTCAGGGGTTGCCACAAAGAAGAGGGAGTCAAACTATTCTCCAAACCACCTGAGGGTAAAACAAGAAGCAATGGGTGGAAACTAATCAAGGAGAGAAGCAACTTAGAACTAAGGAGAAATTTCCTGACAGTTAGAACAATTAATCTGTGGAACAGCTTGCCTCCAGAAGTTGTGAATGCTCCAACACTGGAAGATTTTAAGAAGATGTTGGATAACCATTTGTCTGAAGTGATGTAGGGTTTCCTGCCTAAGCAGGGGGTTTGACTAGAAGACCTCCAAGGTCCCTTCCAACTCTTCTATTCTATTCTATTCTATTCTATTCTATTCTATTCTATTCTATTCTATTCTATTCTATTCTATTCTATTCTATTCCATTTTCTATTCTATTCTATTCTATTCTATTCTATTGTTATTTTCATCGCGTGACCATGGGAATTTGCAACGGTTGTAAGGGTGAAAAATGATCCTAAGTGACTTTTTCAGTGTTGTTACAACTTCAGATGATCATTAAATGAATGGCTGTAAGTCATAGACTACCTGTACGATATTTTCCTGGGGCCCTTTAGAGGAGAAACTGAAAGAAAGAAGCTGTGAGTTTTGTCTTCTGCTTGTCAATTTCTCCTCCCAAGAGACCCCGGGATAAATTGTACAAGCTGGAAGGAAGATTGAGTCACTGTGGACCTTGCACAATAATACAAGGCAGAGTCCTCAGCCTTCAAGCTGTTCATCTGGAGATAAACTGAGCTTTGGGAATTGTCCCTGGAGATGGTGAATCTTCCCTTGACTTTGGAATTGTACCATTGGCCAGCTCCATTAGAATCAATACTTGCCACCCACTCAAGTACATTCTCAGGAGCTTCACAGAACCAGGCCATGTTATGGCCTGCAAAATTGAATCCAGATGCTTTACAGGAAAGGTGGAGTGACCCTCCTGGAGCTACAACACCTCCTCCAGTCTCCACCAACTGAACCGCTGAGTGACAGCCTGAGAAGGAAAGACAAAGAGGTAGAATCAGTAAAAACATGAAAAACAAAATCTTATGAATTGTTGTTTTTTGATTATGAGAGAAGAACGACCTGAGAGACTGAGGAAGAAGATCAAGACAATGTAAAACATAATTGTGTCAGTTCTGGAGTCTCTTGCAACTGATTTCTTGACTTCTTCTGCAGAGCGGAGTTTCCAAGAACTCCACTTAAGGGTGTGAAAGAGTTGAACCATTTTGCATAGTCCCCATATTATAAGAACACACTCCTTCCATCTATACTATAAATTCATCCCATGGTGGCAATGATATAGTACTTTCTTGAGACCTGGATTTTAGGAATAGATTTTTTTTAAATTTTCAGTCAATTTGATTCGGGGATTGTGGTTTCACTCTCAAAGACAAGAGAAGTAAAATGTACCATAAGAGAATGATCGCCGAGGCAGAAATATGAGACAAATTTCGATTTTCCACAATAAGAAATAGTTAAGGGAAAAAAGGAAATTTTCCATCAGAAGTTTTTTTTTTAAAAAAAGGCCACAGATTTTAAAAAGTAGTAAAATACAGAATCCTTATAGCAAAGATCCAGTATAAATGTAAATTAAATCGGATGACTTTTACTATTTCTTTCAAAACCCTTTTTTAAAAAGCCATTTATCACTTACTGTACCCATCCAGAAAATTCTCTACTATTATATGAAAACACAAGAGTGAGCTTCTGAAAGTCAACTCTGCTTTTCTACAGCCATGTTTGGATCGTGAGTGAGGGCTAATCCTATCATGTTCTGAGGGTGAATGTCTTTTGTCTTGTAGATATCCCTGCCCCCCCCCCCAATATCTGCTTGGGTGGGGTGGGCAGGGAGCTGAGGCTCTGAGTTTATGTCTTGAGAAAATGGTGTCAATAAACAACCACTGTGGTTCACATAGCATGGATCTTTCCTTAGGAAATCTGTTTTGCCCTTTATTAGCCTCTCCCCACCAGAATCCATCCTGCCAACACAAAACCCTTTCTTCAAAATATGAGTGAAGCTTTCCTTATTTCCACTCATGTTTTCTTCCTGTGATTCTGATGATTTTGTGGTCTGTTGTATAAGAACTTCTCCCTTTCTGACAGCGTCACTCTTGAACCAGTGGCTGCTAGGTTGAACCTTGAACAATATTTTCCTGGATCCCTTAAGTTAAGAGCAGAAACTCTTAAGAGAATTGTTGGAAGTAAAATCGGTTCAGTCTGGTTCCAATCCATGATGCTGGAAATAAAATGGAGGCTGTCTGCAGGCAAGAAGGTCTCTGTTTATTTGGATGCCAGAAGCTTCAGAGACAGCAGCATGTTTCTGGGATGGCTGACAAAATGGGGTTGAGATAGATGGGCTTCTATACATTCTTTGGGGCTTTGTGATTGAGATGTGTGTTCCTGTGTAAGAATGTGTCCTGTAATATTTTATTGGCTGTTGCCAGATTCCTATAGGGTCATGTAAGGGTCATGGCTGGCTCTACAGGCAAAAGGGGAAATGCAAATCCTAAATGCTAATCTTGTCAGCTTTGGCTTGCCTAATTGTGTTGCTTATTTGGAGTCTCTTTGCTTATTAATAGATTGGCCTAGACTTTCTGAATGGGTACAAAATATCCATTCCAAAAGGCCAGCCTCTTCAAGTTTCTGCTTGAGGCTATTTTCCTATGACAGAAAGACTGGGGCTGCTTTCTGCCTTTGTTAACATTTCCCCCCTCCATTTTTCCTTTCGGGGAAATATTCTATCCTGCCTCTTTTTGCTATATTATGAACTAATAGCTGGATACCCGTGCTTCATTATGAAACTGATTGAGCTTCATTAATTGACAGTTAAAGCTTGAAAATTAACGAGTAGTTAAGATTGGGCTTGATACATTGACACTTAAAGCTTGAAAATTTATGTAGACTGTGTAACTCCTTAGCATCAGAGCGTGTCAATATAATACTGAATAAGAAATACTAATGATCTGATGGTCATTTTGAAAAATCGTTTCTTAGCAAGCACCTAGAAGCCAAGAGGAACATACATGCCATGTTTCAAGTTTGTAGGCTTTACAGTACTGGAGATTTCGTGATGAGTGAGTGGTATTTGGCGTTTATATATATAGGTAAAGAATATTTTACCTATATAAAAGGTAAAGGGGAAGGAGGCTTCCTACAGAAAGAAGCTGTGAGTTGCAGCCTCTGTCTCTCAAATTTTTCTCCCAAGAGAACAGTGGAGAAATTGTACAAGCTGCAAGGAAGAATGAGTCACTGTGTCCCTTGTACAGTGATACAAGGCAGAGTCTTCAGCCTTTAAGCTGTTCATATGGAGATAAACTGAACTTTGTGAATTGTCCCTGGAGATGGTGAATCTTCCGGTGACTTTGGAGTTGTACCTTTTGGTACTTCCTGAAGTATCCACTCCAGCCACCCACTCCAGTCCTTTCTGTGGAGCCTGACGGATCCAGTGCATGTTATAACTTGTGAAGGTAAATCCAGACGCTTTACAGGTTAGGCGGAGGGAAGCTCCAGAGGCTGCAAAACCACCTCCGCTCTCCACCAACTGAACCTGCGCATCACAGTCTGAGGGGGAAAAAGATAAAGAAGGGTTCAGAAGAAAAGGAGAAAAGGAGAGTTTACCAATGATCATTTTTTGTTGACGAGAACATCTACCTGGAAAACTGAGAAAGAAAATAAAGAAGATGTAAAACATAATTGTGGCAGGTGCTGGTGTCTCTTGACAATCAGTTCTTGACTTTCTCTGCAGAGGGAAGTTCTTAAGGGCTGCATTTAAAGATGTGAAATAAATCAACTAATTTGCATAGTCCCCATATTATAAGAACATTGGAAGAGCTTTATAGCTCCCACTGCCTTAAGAAAGTTCAAAACATTCTTAAAGATCCATCTCATCCTGAGCACCCTTTTTTTGAACTATTACCATCTGGCAGGTACAGGATAATAAAAACAAGGACAAATAGGCTGAAAAACAGCTTCTATCCCAGGGCAGTAGCTATATTGAATTCTACTGTATAGTGCAATATTAATGCAATATCTGGGGTTGTCAGTTCAATTGTATAGAATGTGAAGGATGTGTGTTTGTGTTTTATTTTTATAGTTATAATGTACACAAGGTGCAATGACAATAAAGTAAACTAACTAACTAACTAACTAACTAACTAACTAACTAGCTAACTAACTAGCTAACTAACTAACTAACTAACTAACATGCTCCTTCCATTCAAACTATAAATTCATCCCATAGTTTCAAGCATGCAGTACTCTCCTAAGACCAGGATTTTAAGAACAGATTTTTTTTTAAAAAAAATTAGTCAGTTGATTGGAGATTAGTGACTTTTATAAAAATGGACTGCAGGGGTGAAATGCTACCGGTTTGGCCCGGTTTGGGCATACCGGTAGCGGTGGCCCCCGGTGGTTCAGAGAACCGGTAGTGGCAGTAGTGCGAGGCTCCACCCACCCACCCGGACATCGCCATTTATTTTAACACTCTTCGCATGCACAAAGCCTTCTGCGCATGTACAGAGGGTGAAAAAGTGCGTGCAACAGTGGTGCATGCGTGGAAACCACCAGGGGGCCATGTGGCCAATTGGGAGAACAAAGGCATACTCAAGGATAAGATAAGACTAATTGGGAGGCATCTATCTTTTGCGGGGCTATGAGGAATATACAAACATAAATTAAGAGGCCGGAATTGGGGACTTAACTGGTGTTTCTAACAGTATAAAAAGGAATGGTTTACCAAGCCTTTGCTTTGTACAAATTAAATGCTGATTCTTCTCAAGCCTCTGCTTAAGTTCTTCTATTTGGCTCAATGTTGGCTTAAGCGTATCGCCAGACTTTACAATATCAACTAAGATGGAGTACAGCTATACAAGGTTTGAAAGTCTTCAGTTTAAATTTAAGTGTCTCTATTTTGATCAGTCCTCTGGATCCTTGAATCTAGTCCTATTCTTAATCACAGTTCATTAAAAAAACACCTTAAGGATTAATGGTATTTTGTAAAATAGTGGCCTTTTATGACTTTCAGATGGAAAAAAATGGAAATTAGTTTTTGAAATGAGATATTTCTAATGAAATATGAGAAGTCCACATAATTCAGATACTCTTTCCATCAGTGGAATTCAAAGTTAACTAACTCTATGGTTATACAGTGCAAAATCCTCTTTGAAATATATATTGGATTCCTTTGATATTATTCTCAAGAAGCTTTTGATTTCTGCAATTTTTTATTTGCACTTAATTATTGCTTTGAAAGCACAACAGACATTTTAAGCATGCATTCTGAAAAAGGCTAGTGGGTTGAATTCTCACATCAAGCCTTCCCATGGGATTTGAAGAATATGCCGTATTTTTCAAAGTATAAGACGCACCTTTCCCCCAAAAAAAGAAGCTGAAAATTTGAGTGCATCTTATACTCCGAATGTACCTTTTTCAAAGCTTTTTTTCAGCCCTAACGAGGTGCTAACGAGTAAACCGATCTTCCATGCTTTGCTAGCGAAGCGATCATCCCTTTGCCTGCTTTTCTCATTGTTTCTCTCTCTGAAGAGAGAGAAGTGAAGTGTTTTAGAAACTGTTTTTTATCCCCAACCAGGGAATAAAAAGCAAGCACACGCGGTCAAAACCAGCAAACTAATGTGCTGAAGCTGACCAGACTAAGGACTAGCCAGATGAATACCTGGTAGGCAGATTATTTTTTCCCTATTTTCCTTCCCAAAAACTAAGGTGCATCTTATGCTCTGAAAAATACGGTAGTTGGCAAGTTTCTTGGGACATTATTGTTCCAAAAAAGTTTTGACAGTTACATTGGCATATTCAGGCTTACATGAACACAAAGGGAAATTCTTTCCTTCTAATAGCAGTCTTGATATTAACTTCTCTTCATGGAAGAGGTCCACCCCCGCCAACGCCAAATCCTGCCTTCAAAATATGAGTGAATGTTGGCTTATTTTCCACCCAAATTTCCTTCCAGTTAGCCCACTGGCTTTGTGATTTGTTTTATGGGAACTTCTTCTTTTCTGACAGCTTAGTTACAGTCAGGGGTGGGTTCTAACTTACCTCGCTGCCAGTTTGCTTTCTCCCATGCAGCATGGGCGCACATGCATTGCGCACACACATGCACAGTGCCGAAAACTGTGCTTCTGCGCATGCGCAGAAGCAAAAAACAGCTTCTGCCTGTGCAGAGAAGCGGAAAACAAGACATCGGCGCCTATGGCTCTCCTTGATTGAAAGAAAATATTTCACAAGGCTCAACCTAGCAGTCCATTGTTTTTCATACCTGAGACAGTGACTGCTAGGTTGAGCCTTGTAAAATATTTTCTTGGGTACCTTAAGAAGAGAAACTGGGAGGAAGAAATTGTTTCTATTTCTATCTGTTTCTATCTCTATTTCTCCTCTCAAGGGACCACTGGGGAAATTGTTCAAGCAGGAAGGGAACTGAATCACTGTGTCCCTTCCACAATAATACAAGCCAGAATCTTCAGCCTTCAAGCTGTTCATCTGAAGATAAATCGAGCTTTGGGAATTGTCCCTGGAGATGAGGAACCTTCTGGTGACTTTAGGGTTATACGATTGATAATCTCCTGAACTACTCACTCCAGCCACCCACTCCAGTCTTTTCTCTGGAGACTGACGGAACCAGTGCATGTCACAGCATGTGAAGGTAAATCCAGAGGCCTTACAAGTTAGGTGGAGGGATCCTCCCAGAGTCATCCCAGTGTTCCCTCCAGTCTCCACCAACTGAACCTGTGAGTGGCAGCCTGTGAAGGAAATGTAACGAAGAGATCAGAGGGAAAAAAACTTGAAAAGGAGAGTTTATCCATTGCCATTTTTGGTTAGGAGAGACCATCTCACTGCACCTGAAAGACTGAGGGAGAAGAGGGAGAAGATGCAAAACTTCATAACTTTGAAAGTGATGGTGTCCCTTGAAGCTAATTTCTTGGTATCCTCTCCAGACCTGTATTCCCAAGGGCTGCTTTTAAGGCTCTGAAAGGCTTCAACCCATTTGCATAATTCTGATATTATAAATTTACGGAGCTACATCTGACATCAATATTTCTCTCACATTTTCCAACTTCAGTTCGAGAATGATGGGTGGTATTTAAGCAAATTTTCACATACAGGTTTGGTTTGGTTTTTTAAAATTTAAGTAGTTTAAAGACCATTAGTTCTATAGGGGGAAATGTTACCGATTATACCTCAATTACACTTCCATGCATTACTGAACATTTAAGCCATATAAAACTGGGAATAAACTTGAATTTAATTTGTACACAAACCAAAGCATAACAAATATCGCAACTAAAGATAATTTAGTTTTTAATGGTAAACTTGAAAGACCCCCCAACGATATTCTGGTTTTCTAATTACCGTGTGTTAGAATATTCATAACTGGGAGAGCCATGTGAACAAAGTCAGCCAATAGATTAGCATAGTAACTCAATCAGCCAATTAGAGTAAAGTGCTACTGAGCATGTGCAGGAAACTAAGCTGGCTGTATTTTTCCAGTCTCTATTATGTCTCCATTGTGTGTGCTTGTCTACAGAAAGTGTCTGTAAGAAGTATGTTTTTCAACTTGCTGTAAAGAAGAACTTTACAAAGTTCTTCAAAGAACTTTACAAAATAAATATGTTTATTTTGACTATAAAGAAGTTATTTAATTCAGCTAAATGCAGTCAATTGTGTAAGCTTCTGATTTATTTTTCAACGGAGAAAATCTCCAACACCGTGTTTCCCCGAAAATACGACCTAGTCTGAAAGTAAGTCCTAGCTTGGAATCCAATATAAGCCCTACCCCCCCAAAATAAGCCATAATTAAGACTCCGCCCATTCCAGGGTGCATGAATAAAAATTAAGCTAGGGTGGGGATGGTGGGGTGGAGCTGCCCTACTACTTACCTTCAGACAGTTGCAGCCAGGCCTCACACACCTTAAAACCTGCCTTGCCGGCCCATTTCTTCTGCAGCCAGCAAGGCTTTCCCAAAGGCCTCTTCAGCTGATAACAGAGCTACATATCTGGAGCTCTGTTATCGGCTGCAGAGGCCTTCAAGAAAGCCTTGCTAGCCTTGCCTGCCACAGAAGAATTTCCTAAAGGCCTCTGACAGTGAAAAGGAGGCCGGAGGTGACATGCATAAGTAGGCCACTGTTTGCCACTGGAGTGCAGCTGTCACAAAGGCACGAGTTCTCTCATTGCAAAAAGAGCAGACAGAGCCACAAAATAGAAAGAAGGTTGGAAAATGAAGAAGGGAGGATCACTATGTCAACATTCAGCCTTTCTTTCAACCCTCTGTTTCCTTCCCCTGCAAATTGCCCAACAAAATTGAGAGCTGAATGGATTGCCTGATGATCTGTGATGGATCATCCACCAGAGAACACCACGTGACTGGAGTCATCCTCTCTCTGATACCTCAGACATGACTAACCAGTTTTGATTTTATGGGGTTCAAATCAGTGGTGGGTTGCTACTGGTTCGCGCCGGTTAAGTGAACTGGTGGCGGTGGTGGCGGGAGGCTCCGGCCACCCACCCAGCCATCATCACGGACGATCTGCGCATGCGCAGAAGCGTTGCGCACGAGCAAAGCGTGCGCGCGTGCACGTTCACAGTTCCAAACTGGTAGCGAAGGTAAGTGAAACCCACTACTGGTTCAAATGCTCTATCAAACACTGAACCCATGGTCTTCACACAGTTTAAATCACTTGATACAGTAGATCTTTTGAATACCTTTCCAGGGCCTGGTTTTCATTGGTCTCAGGAATTGGATATTCTGAAGGGATTTTTGAAAGATGTCACCTACACACGCAAGTAAGGTAAGTCAGTGGATGACACCCCCTGAAAATAAGACCTGGTGCCTTTCTTTTTGGGTGGCAAAAAAATATAAGACAGGGTCTTATTTTCGGGAAAACAGGTATTATGGGAATATTGTTTATCAAATGGTGACCTCCAGGGCTAATAACTCACTAAACACAACCAGGAACAAAGGAGCCAAGTCCTCTGGCATTACATTTTCTGATATGCATTTCAACACAGCACTCCATTCTTTAGCAAAGAGTTGCTGGTTTTAGTTTCCTTATGCATCTTTCAAAAATCCCTTCAGAATATCCAATTCCTGAGACCAATGAGAACCAGGCCCTGGAAAGGTATTCCAAAGATCTACTGTATCAAGTGATTTAAACTGTGTGAAGACCATGCGTTCAGTGTTTGATAGAGCATTTGAACCAGTAGTGGGTTTCACTTACCTTCGCTACCAGTTTGGAACTGTGAACGCACACGCACGCTAGCTTTGCTCGTGTGCAACGCTTCTGCGCATGCTCAGATTGTCTGTGATGACGTCTGGGTGGGTGGGCGGAGCCTCCGGCTGCCACCACTACCAGTTCGCTTAACCGGGGCGAACCGGTAGCAACCCACCACTGATTTGAACCCCATAGAATCAAAACTGGTTAGTCATGTCTGAGGTATCAGAGAGAGGATGACTCCAGTCACGTGGTGTTCTCTGGTGGATGATCCATCACAGATCATCAGGCAATCCATTCAGCTCTCAATTTTGTTGGGCAATTTGCAGGGGAAGGAAACAGAGGGTTGAAAGCAAGGCTGAATGTTGACATAGTGATCCTCCCTTCTTCGTTTTCCAACTTTCTTTCTATTTTGTGGCTCTGTCTGCTCTGTTTGCAATGAGAGAACTCGTGCCTTTGTGAGTGGCAAACAGTGGCCTACTTATGCATTGTACAATATTTCCAGGGTCCTTTGGGAGGAGAAGCTGAGAGGAAAGAGTGGCAAGGTTGAGCCTTTTGTCCTCAGCATCCCCTCTCAAGAAATACTTGGAGAAATAGTACATGCTGGAATAATAGAATTACAGAGTTGAAGGATCTTAGAGGTCTTCTAGTCCAAATCCCTTGCTCAAGCAAGATGCCCTTTAGCACTCCAGAAAAGTAACTGTCAAGTCTCTTTCTAAAAGCCTCCAGTGATGGAGCACCCACAATCTTTGACAGCAAGCTGTTCCACTGGTTGATTGTTCTCATTGTCAGGAAGTTTCTCCTTAGTTCTAGGTAAGTTCTCTCCTTGGTTAATTTCCATCCATTGCTTCTTGTCTTGCCTTTTGGTGCTTTGGAAAATAAGTTGACCTCTCAAAATATTGGAATACTGCTATCATGTCACTCCTACTCCTTCTTTTTACTAGACTAGACATACCCAATTCCTGCAACCATACTGATATGTTTTAACCTTCAGCCCCCTAATCGGTTGCAAAGCAAGACATTTATTAAGTAAGTTTTGCCTCCTTTTACAGCTTTCATCTCTCAATTGTTAAGTGTTGCTAAGTTAATAATACGGTTTTTAAGTGAATTGTGGTTCCCCACTGACTTTGTTTGTCAAAAGTTTGCAAAAGGTGATCCCATGATCCCGGGGCATTGCAACCATCACCAATACATGCCAGTTGCCAAACAAAATGCACAGGTACAGTATATGTGGTACCTTGCTCAACAGTAGTAACTGTGAGAGGGACCTTGAAGTCCCAGTGGACAACCATTTAAATATGAACCAGCAGTGTGCAGCAGCTGCCAAAAAAGCCAACACAGTTCTAGGCTGCATTAACAGAGGGATAGAATCAAGATCATGTGAAGTGTTAATACCACTTTATAATGCCTTGGTAAGGCCACACTTGGAATACTGCATTCAGTTTTGGTCGCCACGATGTAAAAAGGATGTTGAAACTCTGGAAAGAGTGCAGAGAAGAGCAACAAAGATGATTAGGGGACTGGAGACTAAAACATATGAAGAACGGTTGCAGGGACTGGTTATGTCTAGTTTGATGAAAAGAAGGACTAGGGGTGACATGATAGCAGTGTTCCAATATCTCAGGGGTTGCCATAAAGAAGAGGGAGTCAAACTATTCTCCAAAGCACCTGAGGGCAGAACAAGAAGCAATGGGTGGAAACTAATCAAGGAGAGAAGCAACTTAGAACTAAGGAGAAATTTCCTGACAATTAGAACAATTAATCCATGGAACAGCTTGCCTCCAGAAGTTGTGGGTGCTCCATCACAGGAAGTCTTTAAGAAGAGATTGGACAGTCATTTGTCTGAAGTGGTGTAGGGTTTCCTGCCTAAGCAGGGGGTTGGACTAGAAGACCTCCAAGGTCCCTTCCAACTCTGTTATTCTCTTCTCTTCTCTTCTCTTCTCTTCTCTTCTCTTCTCTTCTCTTCTCTTCTCTTCTCTTCTCTTCTCTTCTCTTCTCTTCTCTTCTCTTCTCTTCTCTTCTCTTCTCTTCTCTTCTCTTATATTCTATTGTTATTTTCATCACGTGGCCATGGGAATGTTGCAATGGTTGTAAGGGTGAAAAATGATCCTAAGTGACTTTTTTCAGTGTTGTTACAACTTCAGATGATCATTAAATGAATGGCTGTAAGTCATAGACTACCTGTACAATATTTTCCTGGGGCCCTTTAGAGGAGAAACTGAAAGAAAGAAGCTGTGAGTTTTGTCCTCTGCTTGTCAATTTCTCCTCCCAAGAGACCCCGGGAGAAATTGTACAAGCTGGAAGGAAGATTGAGTCACTGTGGACCTTGCACAATAATACAAGGCAGAGTCCTCAGCCTTCAAGCTGTTCATCTGGAGATAAACTGAGCTTTGGGAATTGTCCCTGGAGATGGTGAATCTTCCCTTGACTTTGGAGTTGTACCATTTTTTACTTCCCAATTCATCTACTCCGGCCACCCACTCCGGTTCTTTGTTGGGAGCCAGGTGGAACCAGTTGATGTGGTGGCTTGTAAACGTGAATCCAGATGCTTTACAGGTCATGTGGAGGGAACCTCCAGGTGCTACAACATCCCCTCCAGTCTCCACCAACTGAACCTGTGAGTGACAGCCTGAGAAGGAAAGATTAAGAAAGCATGATAGTAAAACTTGATAAGGGAGTTAATCATTGTCATTTCTGGTCAGGAGAGAACATCTACCTGAAAGAGTAAGGAAGACGGAAAGGAACACAGAAAGCATCGTAACTGTGAGATTGATGGTGTCTCCTGAAACTAATTTCTTGACTTCCTCTGCAGAGCTTTCTAAGGGCTACATTAAAAGTGTGAAAGGCTTCAACTAATTTGCATTGTTTTGCTTTTCTAAATGCATGCGCCTCCTCCTGGAGTTAAATTTGGTCTCAAGGTTTCAAGCTTAAGTTCAAGTTAAATACTTCTATCATGGCACTTTTCTGATAGGCAGTTTTCTCTACGTTTTGTGAATAATTTAATTAAATGCATAAAACAATGCACGTACTTCTAATATTCTTCCCAGTGGTGGGTTTCACTTACCTTTGGTACCGGTTCAATAACGGGAGGGTGCACAGCAGAGGTGGGTTCCTGCCGGAGCTGTCCAATGCGCAGCTCCGGTAGGGAACGGCCAATTGCGCAATTTGCGCGCGACCGCTCCGGAGCCCTGTCTGCCGGTCTGCCGCGCGCGTCGCCATCTTTTTCTGTGAATTTTGGGTGATTTTGCTTCTGTGCATGCGCAGAAGCAAAATCACGCTGAAATCTCGTGAGGGGAGTGCGTGCGAGAGAGATTTTGGTGAGATTTTGCTTCTGCGCATGCAGAAACGTGGAGATACGTGAATAGAGTCCTTCTTTCCAATCAGTACTTTCCTGAGACCAGGATTTCCATTTTTAATGTTCAATCAGTTGATTGGAGAATACTGGTCTTTAATAAAAGGGAGCAATTACTGGGCTCACAGCTAATATTACATTTCAAGATTTTGATACTTTAATACTCCTCCCACTGCACAATGTTTACTAATGAAAGTTGTATTGCTATTCAGGGTGCAATTTAAGGAGCACATGTTTGTTTATCAAGCTTGCAATTTCCAAAGAAATTCAATTGTCTTGGCACCACCACCACCACCTCTTTTAATCATTTATGTTAATGAAGAAGATATAAAAATTGTATATTTCTCTTTTAGATTACAGGTCTTTACTTCATTACAAATGGTAGAATAGTAATAGTAATAGTAACAGAGTTGGAAGGGACCTTGGAGGTCTTCTAGTCCAACCCCCTGCTTAGGCAGGAAACCCTACATCACTTCAGACAAATGGTTATCCAACATTTTAAAAACTTCCAGTGTTGGAGCATTCACAACTTGACTGTGCTATAGAAATTTTACATTCCATATCTTTTCCATTAACTTTGTTGCTTTTATGGTTGTGAGTTTAAGCAGAAAAGCCTCTTTTTTCATTCCTTTTTTCATTCTTGCATTTTTGCAGGAGCACAGTAAATCTCCCTATTGTTCTCCATCCTCCTCCCCCACCCTGGAATATTTCCCCTTGTTTTATACTTTATTAATCTCCTTCCGGCCAGCATCGATCCCAGCAGCACTGAAATTTGCCTTCAAAATATGGATCAAGGTTTGGTGATATTCAAACATTTCTCCTTTCTGTGATGCTGATTATGTAGTTTGTTTTATGAGATCTTGTCCCATTATCAATGGTGGGTTTCAAAAATGTTTACTACCGGTTCTATGGGTGTGGCTTGGTGGACATGGCTTGGTGGGCCTGGTAGGGGGAGGATACTGTAAAATCTCCATTCCCTCTCCATTCCTGGGGAAGGTTATTGCAAAATCCCCATTTCCTCCCGATCAGCTGGCACTCGGGAGGCAGAGAATAGATGGGGGCGGGGCCAGTCAGAGGTGGTATTTACCGGTTCTCCAAACTACTCAAAATTTCCACTACCAGTTCTCCGGAACTGGTCAGAACCTGCTGAAGCCCACCTCTGCCCATTGTGATAACTCCTAAGGCAGAAGCTGCAAATCTTGGCCTTGTACACTATTAAGAAGACAAGTTGAAGGGAAAGAGCTGCAAGGGTGGACCCTTTCCTCTCAAAGTCTCTCTCAAGGGATCACTGGAGAAATTGTACAAGCTGGAAGGGAAGTGGTGTCGCTGTGTGCTTTACACAATGATAGACTGCAGAATCTTCAGTCTTCACACTGTCCATCTGGAGGTATACTGAACTTTGGGAATTGTCCCTGGAGATGGTGAATCTTCCATTGACTTTGGGATTGTACCATTTGCTTCTTCCTGAAGTATCTACTCCAGCCACCCATTCCATTTCTTTCTCGGCAGCCTGCCGGAACCAGTGCATGTCATAGATTGTGAATGTGAATCCAGATGTTTTACAGTTTAGGCGGAGGGAACCTCCAGGGGCTACAGCACCCCCTTCGGTCTCCACCAACTGAACCTGTGAGTGGCAGCCTGAGAAGGAAAGAGAAGGAAAGGATCAGGGGGAAACATGAAAAGGAGGGTTTATCCATTGTCCATTTTTGATCAAGAGAGGACATCTACCTGAAAGACCAAGGAAGACCAAAAGGAAGACACAAAGCATCATAACTATGAGATGCTCCTATTGGTGCTTGTTTCTTGACTTCCTCTGCAGAACTTTCTAAGGGCTGCATTTAATATTGTGAAAGGTCTAAACTAATTTGCATCTCAAAACAGCTTCACAGTGCTACAAAAATTCTATATCGTATATCTTTTCCACTGATTTTGTTACTTTTATGGTAGTTGGTTTTAGCAGAAAAGCTTCCTCTCATTCCTTTCTTGTTACTCGTGGCCATCTTACCTTTTTCCAAGACCACAATCAATCCAGTGGTGGGTTCCTACCGGTGCGGTCCACTCTACCGCATCGGTAGCGGCCGGCCGATTACGCAATTTGCGCGCGACACCGGTCTGTCGTCTTCACCGTTCCATCGTCTTCACCGGTCCGTCGCGAGTCACCATCTTTTTTCCAGAATTTTTGGGCTTTTTTTGCTTCATGCGCATGCACAGAAGCAAAATCGCACGAGGAGGCGTGTGCGCGTAGTGTCTGCGCACGTGCACAAAATGTGGAGATGTGCACACAGCGCACTGGTAGCAAGTTAGAGAGCAACCCGCCTCTGAATCAATCTCCCTATTTTCCTCCATCATCTTTCTCCTCCCTTGAATTTCCATTCCTGCGTGTACACTGTTACTCAAAGGTTTTTCCACATTAGTGAATCTTTCTCCCACCAGAAATCAAGTCTCTTGAATGGAGATCAATTAAAATGGACCACATGTACATGTTTTGAAAGTCTTCAGTTTACACTCCAGAAGACTTTCAGAAGAAGTTCCTTTTATTCCAATCAATCCTTTATCTTAATTACAGTTAATAGCAGAAACCATAAAGATTAATGGTGTTTTGTGATATTTGAACCTCTGGTGTCCTCTTTTGTTCTGTAGACAAAAGACCAATTGGGAATCAGTTTTTGAGATGAGATTTATTTTAATGACATATGAGAAATTCTAGTAATTTAAGAGAAAAACTGCATTGGTTAAATTCATTTTTTTAAAATATATAATATATTTTTATTGTTTATATATAGATATATTGAATACAGTGTAATTGTCCTGGTATTCCACTTGCCATGAAACAAAGGCAAAAACAAAATAACATATATACTATTTTAAACAGTGCTAATGTTGTACAGTTATTTCTGAACATCATATTCTAGAATGTCAACTTATCTATCTATCATTCCAACACCTACATTCTAATACATACATAGTATCTCTTTCCATGTCCACTTAAGGATCAGAGGACCCAGATTGTTGGGGGCAATATGCTGAACTCTGTAAACCGCTTAGAGAGGGCTGTAAAGCACTATGAAGCGGTATATTAGTCTAAGTGCTATTAACCTGATTCTTTCGCATTCCAACTTCTACCTCATGTTTCTAACCATTGATAGAATCTATTCCATGTTGCATAGTATTCTGTATCTCCTTTATCTTTTATTTTTAGCGTTAGTCTGTCCATTTCCGCCAGCGGTGGGTTGCTACCGGTTCGGCTCGGTTCTGCGAACTGGTAGCGCCGGCAGTGGGAGGCTCTGCCCTCCTGCCCAGGACCCTTCTGCGCACACACGGGAACTGGTAGCAACAAGTTTTAGAACCCACTACCGATTTCTGAAGACTAGTATCTTCAATTACCTTAGAGTGTAGAATATTCTCCTGGGTGAATGCTCAAATCTATTTTGTTTTAATTTATTTAAGAAAATTTATATGGCCACCCAACTCACTCTCAGTGACTCTGGCCAGCTTATGAAAGGATAAAAACCCAATATAAATACAATAAAAAGCAATAACCTTCCCTCCACTCATCTATGGTATTTCGGCATGAATGAGAACATAGAAAAAAAAGATAATTGTGAAAAGAAAGTAGAGAGACATTCAACCACTAATAGGACAAAACTAAGTATGGAAAGAAAACATTTGTCTGTAAATAAACGGTTACAGTGAGAATTCTTTCATCTTTTATAATAAAGAAATCTAGGTCTTATGATCACAAAAGTTTGGGTATAATTCATAATTGTGCATCACAATTTTGAGAAATACAACTTGGTATGTGGGAAATGGCGAGAAACAAAAGATTCCGTAACTCCAAATGTTTCATGAGTGATAAGACTTCACATGGAAGAAGACACGTGTGTCCCGTTAGATGGAAGCATGAAGGAGAAAAAGGAACATGTATTGTGACGCCGTTTTGCATCTGAAGAAGAAAAATCCTGCTGAAAACACACAGCAGTCCACCTGGAGCCTCATAAGCAAAAGTTGTTCAACCACACTAAGTCAGGGAATAGCAGGAGAACTAACCAAATTTGCAGATTACACCAAGCTGGCAGGAGTAGCAAACACCCCAGAGGACAGACTCAAAATCCAGAGGGACCTCGACAAACTGGAACGCTGGGCCCAAACCAACAAAATGAAATTTAACATGGAGAAAAGTAAAATTCTGCACCTACAGTAGGTAAGAAGAATAAAAAATACACATACAAACTGGGCAAAACCACACTCAATAGCAGCGATTGTGAGAGGGATCTCGGAGTCTTGGTAGACAGCCTACTAAATATGAGCCAGCAGTGCGCAGCAGCAGCCAAAAAGACCAATGCAATCCTGTGCTGCATAAATAGAGGGATACAATCAAGGACCAGAGAGGTACTGGTACCACTCTATAAAGCCTTGGTCAGACCACACCTAGAGTACTGCATCCAGTTTTGGTCACCACACTACAAAAAAGACATTGAAACCCCAAAGAAAGTGCAGAAGAGAGCAACCAGGATGATAAAGAGAGAGGTGGCGAGATGAGCCAAGGTGGCGCAGCGGTTAGAGGCAGGTACTGGAGGCCAATTTAGCTGACACCGCAGGTCAGCGGTTCAAATCTCACCGGCTCAAGGTTGACTCAGCCTTCCATCCTTCCGAGGTAGGTAAAATGAGGACCCAGATTGTTGGGGGCAATGTAAATATACATTGCTTACTGGTGTAAACCGCTTAGAGAGCACTTGAACTGTGAGGCGGTATATAAATCTCACAAAATAAATAAATAATAAAGGGTCTGGAAAATAAAACTCCAATAATAAATCTATAATCTCTGTCTGTCTTGTGTTTTTCTTTTGCCTATTTATCCAGCTCCTCTCTGCCTGACTGATTTTGTTTCGTAGGCTAGAGAAATCATTGAGTGGTTCTCTGGCATCCTGTTTCAAGATATTACAGTCACTCAAGGAAGAGTTTTTGCATGAGTTCTCCTAGGACTCCTTTCACTGTGTCTCTTGCACAATAATACACAGCCGTGTCTTCAGCTTTGAGGTTGTTCATTTGCAGATAGAGGTTGGAACTGTCCTTGGAGGCAGTAAAGCGCCCTTGGATTGTGGGCGAATAATATTGGTTACCAGAATTGTAATAGTAAACAAGCCACTCCAATCCTTGGCCGGGTTTCTGTCTGATCCAACCCATCCAGTAGCTGTTAATATTAAATCCAGTGACAGCGCAAGTCAGTTTATGAGTTTCTCCCGGTGCCTTCAGCACTGGATCTGATTGGGTCAGGACTACCTGGGAGAAGCCTCCTAAACAGAAGAAAGAACAGGATTGGATGACAGTTAGGACATCACAGCCATTGTTTTAAGAATTGAAACTTCACTTCAAGGAAGAAATAAAAGGAACAGAATAAAATGGCAAAATGAACGCACGGGAAGAAAAGGCAGCCAATGCGAGGAGAACTGGAAGGAAGGATGGCATGGTGGTGGAACGGCTATTTCTCTGAGGGCTTCTGTGAGGTGGATCTGTCCATCTGTTTGTGGTGGAGAGCTTTGAGGGTTTAAATGAGAAGTGAAAATGATGTCGAGTTTGCATAAATCCCGTTGGAAACTGTATAAATACGAGATGAATATCAGGGTGTCTTGAACTACATACCCTAATCTCTTCTGCAAATGGAAACATTGCAGCATTTCACATATCCATCCAGATTAGTTTCTTGGGTAAATTGAACTTGGTGCTTCATTTCTTATTTAATTGTAAATATATTTTAGAATGTGTTCCCTTGGGATCCAAGATACGGATGCTTGGGCTTATGTTCTCTATCTTAAAATAGGTAGCTTCTCTTTAAATAGTCACCAAGAGATCTAAGCTCTGAACTTACAAAGACCACCAATTCATTTCGAGGTCTTATTGAAGCACTGCGCGGAGACTACACCAGACCATAATTGCATAGACCCAATCGTGCAGGTTTTTAGGCAATACTAAGTGGCTTGCCATTCCCTTCCACTGAGAAGTTTTTCAAGGTTGGCAATGTAGAGTAGAACTCTGAAATTCTCAGGGCCTCCATGCAAGATTGAAGTCATTGGGAGACAAGATTGATGGGAAGGCACACAATGAAAGAGTTATCATTAAACTTCTCCATAGATTGGGAAAGGAGAGAGGAGAATTCAAAGACAGATTAAATCAGATGAAAGCATGCGTGTAAGCATGACAGCAGACATGAATACAATTTGAGATGACATCTTGCATTAGGAAGGCAAAACCACAGCAGGCTAATCGGAGGTCGATAAGTAAACACTGTTGAACCACATTAAATGTGCACTGTAATATTTGTCCTTGGTATTTTTCTTTTGATTAACTATTCCATTAACTCTTGGTGATTCACTTCCAAACGTGAAGCAATCGTTTAGTGGATCTCTAGTGACTCCTTCAGGGACACTTTATTAATACAGTGAAGAGATTTTGCATGGGATCTCATAGGACTCCTTACACTGTGCTTTCCCCAGCACAGTAATAGATGGCTGTGTCCTCTACTTTTAAGCTGTTCTTCTGCAGATAGAAGTTGGATTGTGGGAGAATAAGAGTTGCTTCTAGACGTGTGATGGTAAATTATCCATTCCTGCCTTTGGCCGGGTTTCTGTCTGACCCAATCCATCCCGTAGCTGTGAATGTTGAATCCAGTGACAGCGCAAGTCCGTTTATGAGCTTCTCCTGGTTTCTTCAACACTGGATCTGACTGGGTCAGAACTTTCTGAGAGAGGCCACCTAAACAGAGAAGAAACAACAGAATTGGGGGAAGGTCGTGTCTGAGGAACGCAGCTTCACCGGAGTGCCGCAAAGAATGAAATGGAGAAAGAAACGCACGAGAACAGAAGATAACCAGTGTGAGGAGAACTGAAGAGAAGGACACCATAGCGGAAGAATGGCTGGATCTTTGAGGGCTTCTGTGAAGTGAGCCTGTCAGTTTATGTGAGATGAGAATTTGTGATGGTTTAAACGAGAAGTGGAAGCCAATTTTGCATATATCCTGATGGAAACTGCATAAATACAAAGATGAATCCCCAGGAGTATTAAGATATCTAAGCTAATCCGCTCTGCAAAGAGAAGCTATTAAACATTTGACACATATTTGACCGGATCATTCCTTTCTGTAAAATCTTCTTTGTCTTGGGTTTGTTCTTTAATTATAGTGCAATGTGCTTTGGAATGTCCTTAGAATCCATTGCTCTCTGAGTTGTACTATCCACCTTCTCATGACACCGTAGCTACATTTTGATCTCACAATATAGCGTACAATTCTGGTTTCTCTGGTGGTGTCCATCCCAGAAGAAATGACACCTGTCACTGTTTCGTTTCATTGCCCTGGGAAAGCAGGTGAGGGTCTGATACAGTCACATGTGAAGAATTTATCCATAACACACATTATCATCCCCTTACGAACAGGATATATATATATCCTTCAAAGGCAGGAAGCCCAGGTTCAAATCCCAGTAAAGGTATGGCTATCTAATGAGAGCTAAATAGCTAGAAATAGATCTGTAATAGTCTCCCTTTATTTTCATTTATCAGCAAAAAATGCTTCACACACACATACACACACACACACACACACACACACACACACACGTGTGTGTGTGTGTGTGTGTGTGACGACATGAGGATAAATCCTCACAGAGGCGAAATAGATCTTTTCCCCGGAATTCTGACATTAGAAAAGAAACCGCAGTTTAAAAGTCTAAGTAAAAATATTTATTTCGGTACAAAAAAAATAAATCTCATTAACTACATGCCTGATATAAACGTAGGTCTTCCTTCAATGGAAGCCAGGAACAGAAGGAAGGAACAGAGAATGGAATGCACACATGTGTACAAGAACATATCAATCACGTGCTCAGGAATTAACCATTATAATGAATAGGGATGCAGCTCCCTGTATATACATATAACAGGTAATAAATCACTGCGTGACAGTATGTGTGTGTATCCTTATTTAAAAGTGAGAGAAATTGTAAAGCTGACATTCCTTAAAATGTTTTTAAAGACATAAATATTCTGAGAAGGAAGAGCAAGTTCTTAGGAGCAGGACCATATCAAAACCATGCCATCATTCAAGAGGAAAATGCCTAAGAAACTAGAAAGGAAATTTATTTATTTATTTATTTATTTATTTATTTATTTATTTATTTATTTATTTATTTATTTATTTATTTATTTATTTATTTATTTATTTATTTATTTATTTATTTACTTACTTACTTACTTACTTACTTACTTACTTACTTACTTGCTTACTTATTTATTTTATTTTGTCAATCATATATAAGATTACAGTAAAAGTATAAACATGTATACAAGAGATGATTTTGAGTACATGGGAACATTAGGACAGGGACGGTAGGCACGTTGGTGCACTTATGCACGCCAATTTTCTTGAACCAGTCTATATCTTTAGTAAATAAGACAAAATTTTAACTGTCTTTATTTACCTGTTGTATTCCTTTTCCAAAATATGGAGTATTCTGTTAGATGCTAGCAGATTTCACTCACATTGCCATCCAATGTATTCTGTGCTTCTCAGCTGCCTCTTCTGGGTTGATTTTTAATTTGAAACATTAATAGATTCATTACTTTTTCTGGCTTTTCTTATTTTCTCTTCTAATCCTCCCTCCCTCCCTCCCGTCCTCCAGCGCATCCTTCCTCCACCATCTCCCTCTTTTCCTTCCTTCCTTCCTTCCTTCCTTCCTTCCTTCCTTCCTTCCTTCCTTCCTTCCTTCCTTCCTTCCTTCCTTCCTGCCTTCCTACTGTACCTTCCACTCTTTTATTTCCTTTATCCATTTCTCCATTTACTTCTACCTGCTTCTTTTATTTCTTTTCCTCCTCTTCTTTCATTAACATAGAACAGTAGATACAGTGAGGATGCATGGATTTTCAATACTGGCAACTTAATCTCTCAAGAAGAATATACTATTTCCATTTGTCTTCCTCAGTATGTACCCTCTCTATTCTATTTTCCCCATCCACCCCCAGTTTTCATACTATGCAGAATATTTTGCTGATTAAACAGAGTTTAACAGAATTGGAAGGGACCTTGCAGGTCATCTAGTTAAGTCTATTTTATTTTTATTATTAAAATCTATTTTATTTTAATTAATGAATTAAATATATATGGCCACCCAACTCACTCTCAGTGACTCTGGGCAACGTACAAGGAGAAAAACCCAATATAAAAATAATTTAAAAAGCCAATAACCTTCCCTCCACCCATCTACGGTATTTCAGCATGACTGGGAAAAAGGAAAAAAATAGGATGGTTGTGAAAAAAAGATTGTTGTGGAAAAAAATAGATTGTTGTGAAAAGAAAGCAGGGAGACGTTCAACCGCTAATAGGACAAAAACTGGGTATTGAAATAAAACATTTGTCCTAAATGTATGGTTACAGCGAGAATTCTTTCATATTTTACAATATTCACAATTCATAATGGTGCATCACAATTTTGAGAAATACAACTTGGTGCGTGGAAAATGGCGAGAAACAAAAGATTCCATAACTCCAAATCTTTCATGAGTGATAAGACTTCACATGGAAGAAGACACGTGTGTCCCGTTAGATGGAAGCATGAAGGAGGAAAAGGAACATGTATTGTGACGCCGTTTTGCATCTAAAGAAGAAAAATCCTGCTGAAAACACACAGCAGTCCAGCTGGAGCCTCGTAAGCAAAAGTTGTCCAACCACAGTAAGTCTGGGTGAATAATCTCTGTCTGTCTCATGTTTTTCTTTTGCCTATTTATCCCGCTCCTCTCTGCCTGACTGATTTTGTTTTGTAGGCTAGAGAAATCATTGAGTGGTTCGCTGGCATCCTGTTTCAAGATATTATAGTCACTCAAGGAAGAGTTTTTGCATGAGTTCTCCTAGGACTCCTTTCACTGTGTCTCTTGCACAATAATACACAGCCGTGTCTTCAGCTTTGAGGTTGTTCATTTGCAGATAGAGGTTGGAACTGTCCTTGGAGGCAGTAAAGCGTCCTTGGATTGTGGGCGAATAATATTGGTTACCAGAATTTAAATAGTAAACAAGCCACTCCAATCCTTGGCCTGGTTTCTGTCTGATCCAACCCATCCAATAGCTGTTAACATTAAATCCAGTGACAGCGCAAGTCAGTTTATGAGCTTCTCCCGGTGTCTTCAGCACTGGATCTGACTGGGTCAGGACTACCTGGGAGAAGCCTCCTAAACAGAAGAAAGAGCAGGATTGGATGACAGTTAGGACATCACAGCCATTGTTTTAAGAATTGAAATTTCACTTCAAGGAAGGAATAAAAGGAATAGAATAAAATGGCAAAATGAACGCACGGGAAGAAAAGGCAGCCAATGTGAGGAGAACTGGAAGGAAGGATGGCATGGTGGTGGAACGGCTATTTCTCTGAGGGCTTCTGTGAGGTGGATCTGTCCATCTGTTTGTGGTGGAGAGCTTTGAGGGTTTAAATGAGAAGTGAAAATGATGTCGAGTTTGCATAAATCCCGTTGGAAACTGTATAAATACGAGATGAATATCAGAGCGCCTTGAACTATATACCCTAATCTCTTCTGCAAATGGAAGCATTGCACTATTTCACATATCCATCCAGATTAGTTTCTTGGGTAAATTGAACTTGGTGCTCCATTTCTTATTTAATTGTAAATGTATTTTAGAATGTGTTCCCTTGGGATCCAAGATACGGATGCTTGGGCTTATGATCTCTATCTTAAAATAGGTAGCTTCTTTTTAAATAGTCACCAAGAGATTTATTTATTTATTTATTTATTTATTTATTTATTTATTTATTTGTTTGTTTGTTTGTTTGTTTGTTTGTTTGTTTGTTTGTTTGTTTGTTTGTTTGTTTGTTTGTTTGTTTGTTTGTTTGTTTGTTTGTTTGTTTGTTTGTTTATTTATTTATTTATTTATTTATTTATTTATTTATTTATTTATTTATTTATTTATTTATTTATTTATTTATTATTGGTTCTTCTAGGCCGCCCTACTCCCAATGGACTCAGGGCGGCGTACAGCAATTTTACGAGAACACTAATAATAAACAACAGTTAAAAACAGCAATTAAAAATTTACAAAAAGTTAAAAAAAATATTCACCATCAGCCATACGGGGGGGGGGGGGGAGCTCAGATGAATTTAGTCTCTCCCCCCTGCCTGCAGGAAGAGCCATGTCTTGACAGCTTTTCGGAAGGCCAGCAGGGTGGGGATGGTTCGGGTCTCTGGGGGAAGTTGGTTCCAGAGCATGGGGCCCCCCACAGAGAAGGCCCTCCCCCTAGGACCCGCCAGCCGGCATTGTTTGGCTGACGGGACCTGGAGGAGGCCCACTCTGTGGGCCCTAACCGGTCGAAGGGAAGTATGAGGCAGAATGTGGTCCCGAAGGTAACCTGGTCCTAAGCCATATAGGGCTTTAAAGATGATGATCAACACCTTGAATTGTACCCGGAGACCGATGGGCAACCAATGCAGCTGGCAGAGTATAGGTGTAACGTGGGTGTACCTTGGCACACCCACCACAGCACGCGCAGCTGCATTTTGCACCAACTGAAGTCTCTGAATACTCTTCAAGGGTAGCCCCATGTAGAGCGCATTGCAGTAGTCCAGTCGGGAGGTGACAAAGGCATGAGTGACCATGAGTAGAGCCTCCTTCTCCAAGTATGGCCGCAATTGGTGCACTAGGCAAACCTGTGCATAGGCCCCCCTAGCCACAGCTGTAAGGTGTTGCTCTAATTTTAGCTGTGGGTCTAGGAGGACCCCCAAATTGCAGACCTGTTCCAAGGGAGTTAATTTCCCTCCCTCAAGAACCAAGGAGGGACAGTTGTCATAGTTCTTAGGAGGCAATATCCAAAGCCACTCAGTCTTGTCGGGGTTGAGTCTGAGTCTGTTCCTCCCCATCCAGATCCTAACGTCGTCCAGGCACCGGCACATTACATCAGCTGCTGGTTCGACTCAACCTCCCAATTGTTCTATAATCCAGGGATGGCAAAACCTCCCTTACTCCGATGACTTTGGGAGTCTAAAGTCCTGCCCCCCTCGGTATGCGATCGATTTCTGTCCGAGGGGGGATTCCACATCTTCGCCTTAATTACTATGGTTGTTAAAGCGAGCAGGGACAACCACGGGAGCAGGGGTGATGTTAAGCAAGACATCCAGGATAGATATAATCACCACAGGTTTAAGAAGTCTCTGGATGTAAGCTGGCGGCAGCGGGGGGCGCAGCGCTCGGGAGACAGTTTCACGCCGGTAACACACAGTCAGCACCTACCAAAACTGTCCTCAAGCTGGCAAAGCGGGCAGTAATGGCGGGCTTCTCGTGATCTTTCCGTGTTTCTTCGGGCATCAAACTAATGACGCTTAGTTCAGAGATCTAAGCTCTGAACTTAGAAAGACCACCAATTCATTTCGAGGTCTTATTGAAGCACTGCGCGCAGAAATCTACCCCAGGCCTTAATTGCATAGACCCAATCGTGCAGGTTTTTAGGCAATACTAAGTGGCTTGCCATTCCCTTCCACTGAGAAGTTTTTCAAGGTTGGCAATGTAGAGTAGAACTCTGGAATTCTCAGGGCCTCCATGCAAGATCGAAGTCATTGGGAGACAAGATTGATGGGAAGGCACACAATGAAATAGTTATCATTAAACTTCTCCATAGATTGGGGAAGGAGGGAGGAGAATTCAAAGACAGATTAAATCAAATGAAAGCACAGATGTAAGCATGACAGCAGACATGAATACAATTTGAGATGACATCTTGCATTAGGAAGGCAAAAACCACAGCAGTCTAATCGGAAGTCAATAAGTAAACGCTGTTGAACCACATTAAATCTGCACTGTAATATTTGTTCTTGGTATTTTTCTTTTGATTAACTATTCCATTAACTCTTGGTGATTCACTGCCAAACGTGAAGCAATCGTTTAGTGGATCTCTAGTGACTCCATCAGGGACACTTTATTAATACAGTGAAGAGATTTTGCATGGGATCTCGTACGACTCCTTTCACTGTGCTTTCCCCAGCACAGTAATAGATGGCAGTGTACTCTACTTTTAGGCTGCTCATCTGCAGATAGAAGTTGGAACTGTCTTTGGAGCTAGTAAACCTTCCTTGGATTGTGGGAGAATAAGTGTTGCTAATAGACGTGTGTTGGTAAACTATCCATTCCAGCCTTTGACCGGGTTTCTGTCTGACCCAATCCATCCCGTAGCTGTGAATGTTGAATCCATTGACAGCGCAAGTCAGTTTATGAGCTTCTCCTGGTTTCTTCAGCACTGGATCTGACTGGCTCAGAACTTTCTGAGAGAGGCCACCTAAACAGAGAAGAAACAACAGAATTGGGGGAAGGTCGTGACTGAGGAACGCAGCTTCACCGGAGTGGCGCAAAGAATGAAATGGAGAAAGAAACGCACAAGAACAGAAGATAACCAGTGTGAGGAGAACTGAAGAGAAGGACAGCATAGCGGAAGAATGGCTGGATCTTTGAGGGCTTCTGTGAAGTGAGCCTGTCAGTTTATGTGAGATGAGAAGTTGTGATGGCTTAAATGAGAAGTGGAAGCGATGCCAATTTTGCATATATCCTGATGGAAACTGCATAAATACAAAGATGAATCCCCAGGAGTATTAAAGTATCTAAGCTAATCTGCTTCGCAAAGAGAAGTTTACACATCCGACTGGATCATTCCTTTTTGTAAATTGTTCTTTGGTTTCCATTTGCTCTTAAACTATAGCGTAATGTCTTTTGGAATGTAATTAGAACACAGTCTTCTTTAAATTCAACTATCCACCTTTCCATTACATTGTAGCTGAATGTCAGTCTGATAATGTAGGGGAACAGCTGTGGATTTCTCTGGTGGTCTCCATCCCAGAAGAAATGACACCTGACCCTCTGTTATTTCATAGTCTTGAGAAAGCAAGCCAGGGTCTGATAACAACTTTCAGGCTCATGTAATGAATCTAACCATGTCCTATCTCATCATCCACTCATGGGCAAGATGTACTTTCCTATCCTCATTTAAAAGTGGGTGGAATTGTAAAGGAGCCGAGGT
Organism: Diadophis punctatus similis; assembly: GCA_023053685.1. Taxonomy (NCBI): domain Eukaryota; kingdom Metazoa; phylum Chordata; class Lepidosauria; order Squamata; family Dipsadidae; genus Diadophis; species Diadophis punctatus. Next base: position 3,012,731 of record JALIGW010000052.1, on the reverse strand, counting down.
GGTGCAGTGGTTAGAGGCAGTACTGCAGGTCACTTTAGCTGACTGTGATCCACAGGTCAGCAGTTAAAATCTCACCGGCTCAAGGTTGACTCAGCCTTCCATCCTTCCGACGTAGGTAAAATAGGACGTAGGTAAAATAGGACCCAGGGCTGCCGTGGAGAGAAGACCGTAAGAATGCGACCAAGATCCCGGGACAAGTCCCAGGTAGGACGGCTGCCACGCCACACCCGCCCTGCCAAACCCCAGCGCGAGACGCCCCTCCTACCTGGGACTTGTCCCGATACCTCCATCACATTCTTATGGCCTTTTCTCCACGGTAGCCCATTCCAAAAGAATGTCTCGCGAGTTCAAACTTCTTGAACTCGTGAGACGTTCTCTTTTGGAACGGGCTGCCATGGAGAGAAGACCGTAAGAACGCGATGGAGGTCCCGGGACAAGTCCCAGGTAGGACGGCCGCCCTGCCCCGCCCCGCCATGCCCGCCCTGCCAAACCCCAGTGTGAGACGCCCCTCCTACCTGGGAATTGTCCCGATACCTCCGTCACATTCTTACGGTCTTCTCTCCATGGCAGCCTGTTCCAAAAGAACGTCTTGCGAGTTCTTTTTCCACCCCGCCCCGCCCTGCCAAGAGAGACGCACCACTTACTGGAGTTTTGCAGCTCCGTGGTCTCTCGGCTTGTCTGTTTGCAAGTTTTTTCCCCTAAAGAGACCACGGAGCTGGCAAACTCCAGTAAGTGGTGCATCTCATGCACTGCCCCACCTGCACCCCAAAAATAATAAGCCACCCCCTGAAAATAAGGCCAGGGGCATTTTGGGGGGGGGGTCACAAAAATATAAGCCCCTGTCTTATTTTCGGGGAAACACGGTAAATAAAGTTGAGCTTTATTCAAGCTATTTTTTAAATAATGTGTTATATGCAACATACACAGAGTGGATGTTTGAACTTTCTTACTGGGAATCTCCCATGAGGAACAGACTTTTTCCATTTGGGTTCTTCAAATTCTGCCCACACTGTTCTGTTTTACTCCTATCCAGCCTCAGTTGCGATCGGATGCAAACCATTTTTCTGAGGGCCCAATCTATGGTATTTCAGCATGAATGAGAAGATAGAAAAACGATCATCATTACAAAGAGAAAATAGGGAGAGAAACAACCAGTAAGATGCCAAAAGCTTTTTAAAGAAATCTAGATCTTATGCTCTCTGTCTCTCTCTTTCTGTCTCTCTCTTTGTGTCTGTTTGTCATTCTCTGTCTCTCTCTCATCTCTCCTCTCTCTCTCTGTCTCTCTCCCCCTCCCTCCCTCCCTCCCTCCCCCTCCCCCTCCCTTCCCCCTCTCCATCTGCTTGTCATTATGTCAGTACTATGTTTAAAATTGATTGGATTACTAATGTATAAATAAACCACTAATCTATGTTTATATAAAAAGTGGTATTGCTTTAAATCAGTGGTGGCCAACCTTAAGCATACCATCCGCCAATTTTTTTCGCAGACAAGTTCAGATCCGCCATTTATTATTTATTTATTTTTTTGGTCATTTTTGTATGCTGCCCCACTCCCGTAGGACAATTCTGCCTCTGCCTACCAGCATCAGGATCAGTGGTATCCTCACTTCCACTCGGATTTTGATAACGAGCAGCACAGATCTTTTTATCCATTTAAAACAAACCCTATCACCCAATGGGCATTTAACTAGAGTGGGTGGGGTGGGGTGGGGGATGATTTTCATGGGGGAAGAAGAAAGACTTGGCACCGAATGCTTCCTACCTATAGATGTAGGCATTGAAAGCCTGGTTTTCTCGCAGCAAGGTCTGATAGAGAGGCAGCACTTCAGTCCTCCTGGACGCTGCCATCTCATAAACACCTTGCTGGGCTTTGCCTGCCCCTTCTCCAGACAACCCAGGCAGTCTGCTTCTGCTTCTGGCCAGGAGGAAAGGGAAAGTGAGTCTGCGGAGGAGGAGGAGGAGGGCGTGCAGCTCTGCAATGTGCAACGGGGAACCGGGATAGGAAAGCATTTTTGGGTGTCGGCACCAGCTGGAACTGCCTGCCACCTGAAACACAATGCACTTTTTTGGCTTCCACATGCCCGGTTGAAGATCGTGCTCTATCTGGATGGGGAAGCCGCCGGCGCCAGCAGGTTGAGCGGAGCCGCCTGCACCATGGAGGAACCCCCCACCCCGTGCCTTCCCAGCTCCCATGCCACCAGCTGCTTCACCTTTCTCTGCACGTGGTGGGGAAGGGCTCAGAGAGGAGCCCTGGGTTGGGGAAGAGAGCATGGAATGGGGGGATCCGTCCTCCCCAGCCTGATCAACCAGTCCTCACAGGCTAGCTGCCAGGGGCACGATCCGCGTGGTTCTCCGGCCAGGAAACTTTGTAATGGGAAGAGTAGGGGGGGGAAACCCCTCCAGCTATGAAGCCCGCACTGGGAGACAGGAGCCAAAGCAGCCTTCTAAAAGCAAGGTTTTTGAAATCCTGGAGGAAAGCCATTTGTTGCAATTCTAATTTCTGCTATCAGGACACAGGGCGTGAGGTTGTGGTTCCCACCGAATCACTGAAAGCAGGTAAAGCAGGAGACGTTTGCCTGGCACGATGCTAGTGCTGTAACGCACCCTGCGTCCCAATCACAGAAATCGGAATTGCAACAATGGCAAAGCATCACCGCAGCTGGTTTACCCCACGCCTTGCACCACATGCACCTGGACAAACCCTTCCATCTCACAGGCAGCCTTGGCAGCAGCGGAGTTCTCACGAGAGCAATCAGTGAAATGGAACTTAAAGGGCTTTGGAAGACGGGCCCGCTCCTAGCCTCGTCCAAACTTTCCTCCCTGATTCCAAAAACCTTGCTTTTGGAAGGCTGCTTTGGCTCCTGTTGTCCAGTGCAGCTCCTGGCAGCTGGCCTCCGAGGACTGCTTGATCAGGATTGGGGAGGATGGATCCCTGCATTCCATGCTCTCTTCTCCCCCACCCGGGCTCCCCTCCTAGCCCCTTCCGCACCATGCATGGAGAAAGGCAAAGCAACCGAATTAAAAGAAACTCACCAAGCGCAGGTTTCCCAAGACGTCCCTTCTCTGAAGCTTGCTCTGCTGCCGGTGCTTGTGACTGACTACTTCCTCCTCTGCTATGCTCTTCTATGACTCGTGGACTTCAACTCCCAGAATTCCTGTGCCAGCATGATTGGCTCCGGAATTCTGGGAGTTGAAGTCCACAAGTCATAGAAGAGCCAACTTTGTCGCTTCGTTTTGTCACTGCCGGAGTTTGACTTCGAACTGCGCGCGCTCTCCAGAATTATGCAGGAAGGAGGAGATCGGAGAATAAGAAGGTCGGAATCACTTTCGCTCGCTAAATTTTAGCGATCGAAAGTGATTCCGACCTTCTTATTCTCCGATCCCCTTCTTCCTGCATAATAAGCGTCAGCCTTTTCTGTCCATTGGATGATTGCAATGCGCCACTTGCAATCATCCAATGCGCCACGTTTGGCGCATGCACCACGGTTTGGCCACCCCTGCTTTAAATTGTAAGCATTGTAGGCTTGCTGATTATTATAAAAGAGAACAGGTTAGCTTGATTAATTTGTGCGTCTGTGTGCTGTGTGCTTAGTGATTGCTTCTACTCATTGCTCCTGTATCTGTTTGAAGACAAGACGCTACCAAAAGAAGTTCAAGGTTTTTGGTGAACTGTTTAGAAGAACTTTATCTACAAGAAGATTAATAGCTAAGTGCTAAGAGTTTGACTTTGTGTCTGTATATTAAATAGCTATCTGTTTGTTATTGCTAAAGAAGATAAGTTAAAGAAAGATTCTTCGTGGACTGTTTGTTTTGAAGTTTTACAAGTTTATTTAAGTAAATTATATTTAACACTTTGAAGACTTCTGTTTATTGATTCTATAGTATCAAACAGCAACGCCACATTCCGTTGCGTATATTCATTTCATAAATAAAAAACCTCAACACATTACACTTTGTGGGGAAAAAATCCTCTATTTTTATACAGAATCCAAGCAGATTTTGTCTCAATGTGTTTTGTCAGGCACAGAAATATGTAGATGGGTCTGCAGCTATTAGAGAATTCAGCTGGAAGGAGAACTCGTTCCTGGACTGATCTGCAGAAATGGTGACACGGCCTTTGTTTATTTCTTTGTTTAGAAATAGAATATACAAAAAGAAAGAAAAAACCAAGAAAGCGATTGAGAAAAAATATTGAAAACAATAAGAAAACAAAACAAAAAAAATTCTCAAAGAAGAGACTTCTCATCTTTTTTACAGATATTATAGACATATTTGACTCCGTTTTCCCCACTTCAGAATTGTATAGCTTAGTGCCCTTCTCTCCTTATACAACCCCTTTTAATTCATTTAATTAAATTTTAATCTAGAATTCTGGGTTTGAGAGCATCTTTATTGTACTTCCATTCTAAACTGTCAGTATGGGAATCCAGTCTCACACACAGTGTCAGGAGACTGCAAAAATGAGGTTCAAATGGTGCATGCAAATCTGGAGTTATAAGTGGCAAACATCTCATGAAAAGTGTGAGAATCTCTTGTTCATTTGTTTCTGTGGATGAAAATAGGTCCTTTATCAGTGGTGGGTTCCTACTGGTGCGGTCCACTCTATAGCACCGGTAGTGGCCCGCTGGTGACATCACAGTACTGGTGTGTTCGGTTGCCGGTGCCTGGGCACCACCATTTTAAAAAATATATTTTTAATTTTTTTTTACATTTTTCTTCTGTGCATGCCCAGAAGCCAAGCTTCCGGCACTGCGCATGTGCTGCCTTCCTACCCCAGAGTGAGTCCAAGCAGGGGAGGTTGGCTGAGGGAGCGCGTGAGACGCTGAAAGAATGGGTGGCAGGAGCTATCTCCATTCCCCTCCCTTCAGCAGTCCGAGAAGCCACGAACGCGCGGTGATGATCCTAGGCATTTTCGCACATTTGAGGCTTCTCAAGCTGCTGAGGGGAGGGGGAACGGGTGACAGGACCTATCTCAGTTCCCCTCCCTTCAGCAGTCCGAGAAGCCATGAACGCGCAGTGATGATCCCAGGCATTTTCGCACGTTTGAGGCTTCTCGAGCTGCTGAGTGGTGGGGGAACGGGTGGCAGGAGCCTAGAATCATCGAATGGGGAGAAGCATTCAGGCTGGACGGAGCCTCCTAGAAGAACCGCTGCTGCGGTCTTGCTGCTCCCGCTGCGGGGAGCTGTGTTGCGGGTGGGCAATACCCCCCCCACTTCTCCGGCCGCTGCCAAGCTCCCGAGGCCCATGCCCACCCAGTCACATAGCTGGCAAGCCACCCCCACAAAATAAGCCATGCCCACAGAGTGGTAGTAAAAAAATAAGGAACCCACCCCTGTCCTTTCTGGCAAGATACCCTCCAGGGACAGAGATGAATGGTTGCGCTTTTTGCTCTTGACTTCTCCTCTCAAGGGAGAAGTAATTGTACAAGGAGGAAAGCAGATGGAATCACTGTGTTCCCTTGCACAATAATACAAGGCAGAGTCTTCAGGCTTCAAATTGTTCATCTGGAGATAAGTTGAAGTCTGGGAATTGTCCCTAGAGATGGTGAATCTTCCCTCCACTTTGGAATTATACCACTGTTTAGTTCCTTGTGGTTGGCTAACACTTGCCACCCATTCCAGTCCTTTCCCTGGAGACTGTCGGATCCAGTCCATTGCATAGTCACTAAAGGTGAATCCAGATGCTTTACAGGTTAGGCGGATGGAACCTCCAGGGACTACAGCACCTCCTCCAGTCTCCAACAACTTCACCTCTGCATGGCAGCCTGAAAATCAAACATCAACAGTGAATTAGGAGAAAACCTAAAAAGGACCAGTTAATAACTGCTACTTTTGGGTATGAGAGCAGATCTACCTGAAAGAGGAATAAGGAACAGGAGGAAAGTCCAAAGAAGCATATCTCCAGTTATGTTGCCTTCTCTTGAGGCTAATTGGTTGATTTGGCTCCGCAGATGTGAGTTTTCAAGAACTGCTTTTAAGGAGATGAAGCCATTGAATTCATTTGCATCATCTCCATATTATAAGGAGGTGGCCCTTTCTTGGGGATTGCAAAGTCATGTGAACATTTTCAGTTTAAGGTCAACACAACTAACTCCTCTTCCTGTAACTTGGCACTTTTAGATAAATGTATTGAAGAAAACAAGTTTCAAACAAATGACTGTCACGCAGTGATTTATTGTCAATTGTATGTATATGCAGGGAGCTGCATCCCTATGAATTATAATGGTTTATTCCTGAGCACGTGATTGATATGTTCTTGTACTCATGTGTGCATTCCAATCTCCGTTCTATCCTTCTGTTCCTGACTTCCATGAGAGAGGTCACACATTTTGTATCAGACATGTAGTTAATGAGATTTATTGTTTTTGTACCGAAATAAATATTTTTACTTAGACTTTTAAAACTGCGGTTTCATTCCTAATGTCAGAATTCCGGGGAAAAGATCTATTTCGCCTTAGTGAGAGTTTATTCTCACGTCGTCAGTGACTTATACATGCCTAATATTATATTCATATATTTATTCATTTTCATTAAAATTCCGTGAAGTTTTTAATTTAATCTAACAAATAAAATTGAACTCAGTCCATATGGACAAACCTTGTCCAATGCTTGCAGATAACCTGGAAATTTAATTTAAATTCACAAGAGTGCATACTGGGTTAGGCCCTAGGAATCCTGATAATTCCCTCACCAAAATAAAAGAGTTGTTAGCTTCTCAGCCTTTTCAAGATCAAACAATAATAATCATGAGGTCCAAAATCATGTTACTCCCAGTTTAAATCTTGAATTGGATATTAAGTAATTAAGCAACAGACTCATTTTACTCTCAGAACCAAAAATGTGTGGAGACACTCTGGCTTTCATGTTTATTTCTTATAATGCCAATGAAGTTAGGGCCATTCAGATCTCCTGGGGAGTGTTTCTCCATTAAGTTAGAGTTGTGACACAAATTTTAGAATCCGGATCCCATCCTGGAGCAGGCCTGCACTGCCAGTTCTGGTGGGCATCAAGGGACAATCAGAGAGAATTAAGTTAGGAAAGTAACCTTATCCCATGGCTTTATATAGTAGGTAATAACTAGCACTTTGAAGTATTTTTGTGCAACAAATACAGTAGTATTCAGCCAGTAGATGGCAGTGTTTACAAGTTTGGACCTATTGTATATACTCTAGGACTAGGTTCTTTTGTTCTAAATAAAGTTTCCTGTTTTCTCTTGCAGTTAAAACACAAGAGCAGTAAAGCACATGGTGACTGTATACTTTGTTTTATCTGGGTTTTATAAGCATCATTTCTAACAGAAGCTAGTATAATTAGCACATTAGAAGATTTATATCAGCCAAACTGCATATCCCTATAAATTCTCAAACATTGCAGATTAGAAATCACCTTCAAGGGTAGCCCCTGTAAAGAGCCACTACCAGAACAACAATCAGAAGAACCTCACTTTGGAGGAGAACAGTCACATGATAAAACCTCTTACAAGACCCTCCCTCATTCTCACAAATTTCAAGGAGGGAGCGGGAAGTGCATTCAGAGTTGAAGGACTCTATTACTGAATCTTTCTAACGAAAATACTATTGATGTATAAGGCTTGGGTTTCCTTGTCTGGATTAGCATGCAAGGACTGGATGCTGAATAAGGAATGAGTCCCTTGATTCAGTTTCCATTGAAGAAGAAGCAATGCAAACATCAATGCATAGGTTGCTTTGACACAATTTCACAGTCATTGTTACAAAGGAAAGGAGAGCTGAAGCAGTTTTGCAGGTCTAGAATCACCAGTTAATATTTGGAAGCAATTCAGACAGCTACTGATTCATTGGAGTATAAGAAGGATGACAAATACAGATGAATCAGACTTCCAACTTTCTGTAATTTTAGCTGACTTTTTTTTAAACATTCCAAACGAGATGTAGAATTCACGCTGCTTGCCTTTAGTTTATGCTTTGATGTATCTAGCAGATCTTCTCAAAATAGAACTTGATTTAAGGGGGAAAAAGCAGGAAAGGATATTCCATAAAATTCAAAATATTTAATGAAAATATGGCTTCTCGTGGAAGAAATACCAGGAATCTTTCTGAAATGAATCCCTGAAAAGGGAAAGGAGCACATTTTGAGATGTCCTTTGACCCTCGAAGAAGAACCTTTAGGAAACCAAAGCAAAATAGTTAGAAACCAATGATTGAAAGATGTTCAACCGCACTAAGTGTAGCGTGATAATATACTTTGGGGTATATCTGTTTTGTCTTTTCAGTTCCATGACTTCTCTGTCTGAGTGATTTTGTTCCAGATGCTTAGACAACTATTTTGTGGTTCTTGGGTGTCCCCTCTCAAAACACTTTTCAGGAAAGGTTTTTGCATGAGTTCCCGTAAGATCTATTTCACTGTGTCTCTTGCACAGTAATAGACAGCCGTGTCCTCAGCTTTTAGGTTGCTCATTTGCAGGTAGAAGTTGGAACTGTCTTTGGAGGCAGTAAACCGTCCTTGGATTGTCGGTGAATAATAATTGTTACTAGATGTGTAGTAGTAAACAAGCCATTCTAGTCCTTGGCCAGCTTTCTGTCTGACCCAAACCATATAGTAGCTGTTAACATTGAATCCTGTGACAGCACAAGTCAGTTTGTGGGATTCTCCAGGTTTCTTCACCACTGCATCTGACTGGGTCAGAACTACCTGGGAGAGGCCGCCTAATGAGAAAAGACAAAGCACAATTGGATGACGGTTAGAAAGTAGGAACCAAAGTAAAGATATGAAATTCCCTTGAGTGCTAGAAAAAGCATAACATGGACCAAACTACAAACCTTTGAAGAAGACAGCCAACATGATAAGAATCAATGAGTGGGATGTCATTGTGGAAAAGGAATGAGATTTGAACCTTGAGTTGAACCTGAAGAAAGAGAATGTGAGTTTAAATAGGAAGTGAAAGTCTTGTTGGCTTTGCATAAATCCTGCCAGGACCTATATAAATATTAGATGAAGACCAGAACTGTACTGAAATTAGGTTGAGAATAGATGATGATATTGTGGTTTCGTCACCAAACCAACAAACTTTACCCTTAGACTGTCCACTGTTGACCTCACCCGATTCCTAAGAGGTCAGTAAGGGGCATGCATAAGTGCACCAGTGTGCCTACAGTCCCTGTCCTAATGTTCCCTCTTACCAGTACCCATCTTATTTATATAAACAATGTTATATCTATGTATATTACCAATACATACTTGACAAAAATAAATAAATTAATTAAAAATAAGTGTGTGTGGATGCAAGCAGTCCACGATTTATGGACTGGAATTTTGGTTGTAAGTCAGTGCTGCCATAAGTAGAGGCAACCACGTGACTGGACACAAATTTTCAATCATTATTTTCAGTGATTGATAAGAGAATTTTTGGGTTGTTAAGAAAATCCGTTGTTCCAAATGGGCAGTTTTTTGCTACAAACTGAGAAAAAAAAATGTGAGAGATCAGAATAAATAGTCCAAGTGGCCATCTAACTGCCATACACTGCAACTAGTTATAAATACAATAAATGCAACCAAGATTCCAAGTGCCTGAAATGGAGTTATATGACCTCAAGAAAGGAGGCTGATATTTTGTGATAGCTGAATGGACGAATGGACATTAAACAACCTTTTTTACGTCAAGCACAACATGTACCTACATGTATAATGCATATTCAATGTTTCATTTCCCTTTCTAGTACTGTGACATATTTTGCAGCATTCCCTTTCCATAGGTTCAGATTTATGCAGATGTGTGCAGGTTTTATGACCAAAAAAGCATTTCAATATTTTGCAACAGTTGGGAGATCTGGTCAGGTGTAGCATCCGTAAAATTTCACAAGCTAAAGACAGAATTTTTCCCCTTCTGGTCTTGTGGTTTAGTCTTTTGCAAACCTAAATGATTGCTGTTATTAATAGGTGGATTGTAAAAGAGATTACTTTAATAACAGATTGCTGTTATTAATAGGTGGATTGTAAAAGAGATTACTTTTACAATGTTGTGTTGGAGCTCTCTCTCTCTCTCTCTCTCTCTCTCTCTCTCTCTCTCTCTCTCTCTCTCTCTCTCTCTCTCTCTCTCTCTCTCTCTCTCATTGTTTTTTACAGACCACAAATAGACGGTATCTCGCTGTGTGCTCTCGGAAACAGAGATACACAGCTGAGTCTGCAGCTACAATAGAACTGACTTGGAGAGAGAACTCGTTCCTGGATTGATCTGCAGAAATGGTGACACGGCTTTTTACAGAAGTAGCATACCATTTGCCTGCATTGTTGACATTTATGGCTGAAAGCCATTCGAGAGGTTTTTCAGGTGGTTGCCTGATCCAATGCCAAGCGTATGATGAAGAAGTAGCAATGGAGAAACCTGTGACTTTACAAACTAGGTGGAGTTGACTTCCAGGTCTCACCATTCCTGGCCCAGATTCTACAAGCTGAACGTCTGAAAAGACCCCTTGGGGGAAAAAAAGAAAAGATTGCAATCAACAAACAACATTACTGACCAAATAATGGTCTGATAATTTTCTATTAAACATTCTTACATATTGGGAGAGCTGTAAAACAAAATGCAAAGAACCACAATGCCATGATGGCCATCTAGGATGTCCCAGTGAGGTTTTTGAACTTCAAAGGAAATGACGATATCATTCCGGATGATCTTAGGTTGAAGTGAAATATCAGTTATGTCTCTCATAAAGTTTTGCATGAGCTCCTCCTCTATTGCATGGTGAAAAATAAATTCAGTCTTAAAACCTGGCTTTGTTATAAGGTTGGCTGATGGACCTCTTTTTGTTCCTTTTGATAAGTTGTGATGGGCAGAAATAGGAACCTCACGTCTTATCTGACGTCCCTAATAAAATTTTATTTGAAGATCCTTCAGACATATCAGCATGAATCAGTGCTGTGTTTTTGAATCGTTTGGAGTAGGAAATAAAAATATAATGGAGAAAAATACCAGCACTTTTTTTTAAATTTTCAGGGGAGATCATAGGAAACAATCCCAAATAAATGAAATTATGACTAGGATAACTCAGTATATCCTATCTGATTTGATCATTTCCTGTATAGCTTCATTTGCAACAGAAGGCAATTTCTAGATGACTTTAGTCTTGAAAGACAAATGGAATTACAGCTTATAACTATTACTTAATGTATAAACAATTCAGGGTGAAATGATTAAGAATGTGACATTATTTGGTAACATTAAAGTAATGTGTAGCCCACTTTTTGTGATGCTAAATTAGAAAAGAAAGCTAGGAGTTTGTCCATTAAACATTTAAGATAGTTTCAGCATCTAGTGTTAAAAGATAAATGCAAAATAGGAAACGGAAGAAAGATAGGAAAGGAAGAGCAATAAAAAAAGTGTTGAAAACAATAGAAAACAAACAAAGAAGGATAAAGGAGATGAATAAAGGAGCGATCTTGATTCCTTAGGGCAGGGGTCAGCAACCCGCGGCTCGGGAGCCACATGTGGCTCTTTCATCCCTCTGCTGTGGCTCACTGTTGCCAGTCTGCTCCACAATTGATAGGGCTTTTGGTTAGGACAGGTAGAGGAAAAAGGATGCCATGCTAGGAGGAGACTCTATGGTGGGGGAACTGGACTTCCAGTCGAAAGAGGAAAAAGGGACGCCACGCTAGGAGGAGACTCTATGGTGGGGGAAGTGGACTTCCGGTTGGCTCCAGAATTGAACTGGGGGCTTCCGGTTAGGACATTTGTGGCCCTTTGAGTGTTTAAGGTTGGCAACCCCTGCCTTAGGGTATATAAACAGTGGGAGTACAACTGAATAAGACCTGCATGATTTTGCTATTTTAGCTGAGGGTTTTTTGTTTGCTTGTTTGTTTCTAGATTCCTAAAAGAGAGCTAGAATTCACGGTGCCTGCCTATAGGTGATACTTTATTGAAATTAGCAGACCTTCTCAAAATGTATTTGGGAATAACAGCAGGAGAGGAAATTCCATTTCATGAAACCTTTAACAAAACATTGAATATAAAATATCGTTTCTAATGGGAAAAAAAATCCCAGGAATCTTTCTGAAATGAATCTGCAGGAAACCACAACCAATTAGTTGGAAACCAATAAGTGAAAGATCTTGAACCACACTAAGTGTGGGGTAATAATATATTTGGGGGTATATTTCCATCATTTCTCTGCCTGGGTGATTTTGTTCCAGATGCTGGACAACTCACATGGCTTCTCTGGGAAGTAATCCCTGGAGTCTTTCTGAAATGAATCCCCGAAGAAGAAAGGGAAGGCATTTTGAGACGTCCTCTGGTCCTGGAAGAAGAAAAACCTACAGGAAATCACAGCAAAGTAGTTAGAAACCAATAGGTCAAAGATGCTGAAACCACACTAAAGATGGAGTAATAATATAGTTGAGGGTCTATTGGTTTCACATTTTCATTTCATCCATACTCTGCCTCAGTGATTTTTTCCCAGAATGTAGAAAACACATTTTGTGATTCTCTTGAGACATTTCAGTGGCAAAAGGAAAGATTTTTGCATGGGAGCCCCTATTCCATTTTAGACAAATGGCTGTCCAATCTATTCTTACAAATTTCCAGTGTTGGAGCATTCACAATCAGACCTGCAAGATTCTGGCATATTAGCTGACTTTTTTGGGAGTTTTCTATGTGTGTAGATTCCTAAAAGAGAGCCAGAATTCACGGTGCTCGCCTAAAGGTGATACATTTTTGAAATTAGCAGATCTTCCCAAAATAAAAACACAAATATTTGGGAAAAGGAGTAGGAGGGGAAATTCCATTTCACGAAACATTTAACCAAACATTTAATGGTTTAAGAACTTTTATTAAATTAAATTAATGATGTGGGAACCTAGGTTCACAAAGACTTCTAGAGGATTGCAAAAATGAGACTCGGATGGTGCATGCAAATATTTTTACTACCACTCTGGGTGTGGCTTATTTTGTGGGTGTGGCTTGCCAGCCATGTGACCGGATGGGTGTGGCTTGCTGGCCATGTGACCGGGTGGGCATGGCTTCTTAGACTGCTGAAGGGAGGGGAATGGAGATCGCTCCTGCCGCCTGTTCTTTCAGCGTCTCACGCACTCCCTCAGCCATCCTCCCCTGCTTGGACTCACTGTGGGGTAGGAAGGCAGCGCATGTGCAGTGCCAGAAGCTCTGCTTCTGGGCATGCGCAGAAGAAAATGTAAATTTTTTTTAAAAAAAATAGTGGCGGCACCCAGGCACCGGCAACCGACCGCACCGGTACTGTGACATCACCAGCAGGCTGCTACCGATGCTATAGAGTGGACCGCACCGGTAGGAACCCACCACTGGAAAAGTCTGAGAATCTCTTGCTCATTTTCCATTCCTCTTTACTTTTTCTGCCACGCTGGTTGCTTTGTTGTTTGTGTGGGTGACAATTCGTCCTTTCTGGCAGATGCCCTCCGGGGACAGAGACTGAATGGTTGCGCTTATGCTCTAGACTTCTCCTCTCAAGGGAACCCTGGAGTAATTGTACAAGGAGGAATCACTATGTCCCCTTGTACAATAATACAAGGCAGAGTCTTCAGGCTTTAAATTGTTCATCTGGAGATAAGCTGAAGTCTTGGAATTGTCCCTCGCGGTGATGAATCTTCCCTCCACTTTGGAGTTATACCACTGACTAGTTCCTTGTGGTTGGCTAACTCCTGCCACCCACTCCAGTCCTTTCCCTGGAGAATGTCGTATCCAATGCATTGCATAGTTACTAAAGGTGAATCCAGATGCTTTACAGGTTAGGCAGATGGAACCTCCAGGGACTACAACACTTCCTCCAGTCTGCTCCAAATTCACCTCTGCACGGCAGCCTGAAAATCAAACATCAACAGCGAATGAGGAGGAAACCTGAAAAGCAGCAGTTAATAACTGCTACTTTTGGTTATGAGAGCAGATTTACCTGAAAGAGGAATAAGGAACAAGAGGAAAGTCCAAAGAAGCATATCTCCAGTTATGTTGCCTTCCCTTGCGGCTAATTGGTTGATTTGGCTCCGCAAATGGAAGTTTGTAAGAACTGCTTTTAAGGCGATGAAGCTATTGAATTCATTTGCATCATCCCCATATTATAAGGAGGTGGCCCTTTCTTGGCGACTGCAAAGTCATGTGAACGTTTTCAGCTTAAGATAAACACAACTACCTCCTTTTCCTGTAACTTGGCATTTTTAGACAAATATACTGGAGAGAACAGATATTGAACAACTGACTTATGTATAAGCTTCCCCTTGCACATATGTGCTAGTCGTTCCCGATTCTAGGGGGCGGTGCTCATCTCCATTTCAAAGCCGAAGAGCCAGTGCTGTCCAAAGGCGTCTCCGTGGTCATGTAGCCGCCATGACTAAACACTGAAGGCACACGGAACGCTGTTACCTTCCCACCAAGGAAGGTCCCTATTTTTTCTACTTGCATTTTTACATGCTTTCAAAATGCTCGCTTGGCTGAAGCTGGGACAAGAAATGGGAGCTCACTCCGTTACGAAGCACTAGAGATTCGAACCACCAAACCACCAAACTGCTGATCTTTCTGATCAACAAGCTCATCGTTTTAGCCACTGAGCCACCACGTCCTTGACTTATGTATAGGTAATATTAAATTCATTTTTTGTTATTTTCATTAAAACCCCATGAAGTTTTTAATTGAATTTTAAAAAATAACATTTAACTCGGTCCATATGTATGGACTTTTCCAATGCTTGCAGATAAACTGAAAATGTAATTTAAATTCACAAGAGTGCATTCTGGCTTAGGTCCTGGGAATCCTGATAATTCTCTCACCCAAACTTAAAGAGTTTTTAGCTTCTCAGTCTTTTCAAGATTAAACAATATTAATTATGAGATCCAAAATCACTTTCCTCCTGGTCTAAGACTTAAAGTGAATATTAAGAAATTAAGCAACAGACTAATTTAACTTTCAGAACCAAAAATGTGTGGGGACACTCTCGCTTTCATGTTTATTTCATAAAGTGCCAATGAAGTTAGGGCCATTCAGATCTCCTGGGGAGTGTTGTTCCATTAAGCTGGAGTTGTGACACAAATTTTAGAATCTGGATCGCAGGCCTACATTGCCAGTTCTGGTGGGCATTAAGTAAGGCATGTAACCTGATCCTATGGCTTTATAGCTAGCACTTTGAAGTATTTTTGTGCAACAACTACAGTAGTATTTTTTTTGTCTTTTCAGTTCCATCCCTTGTCTGCCTGAGTGATTTTGTTCCAGACGCTTAGACAACTCATTTGGTGGCTCTCGGGTGTCCCCTCTCGAGAGATTTCAGTAGGGAAAGGAAATGTTTTATGCATGAGTTCCCTTACAATGTATTTCACTGTGTCTGCTGCAAATTAATAGACAGCGGTGTATCCAGCTTTTGGGTTGAATGAGGCTTTTCCCCCCTCAGCTTTTAGGAAGAAATACCAGGAATCTTTCTGAAATGAATCCCTGAAGAGGGAAAGGAGCACGTTTTGAGATGTCCTTTGATCCTCGAAGAAGAACCTTTAGGAAACCAAAGCAAAATAGTTAGAAACCAATGATTGAAAGATGTTCAACCACACTAAGTGTAGCGTGATAATATACTTTGGGGTATATCTGTTTTGTCTTTTCAGTTCCATGACTTCTCTGCCTGAGTGATTCTGTTCCAGATGCTTAGACAACTCATTTTGTGGTTCTTGGGTGTCCCCTCTCAAAACACTTTTCAGGAAAGGTTTTTGCATGAGATCCCTTAAGAGCTATTTCACTGTGTCTCTTGCACAGTAATAGACAGCCGTGTCCTCAGCTTTTAGGTTGTTCATTTGCAGGTAGAAGTTGGAACTGTCTTTGGAGGCAGTAAAACGTCCTTGGATTGTCGGTGAATAATAGTTGCTACTAGATGTGTAGTAGTAAACGAGCCATTCTAGTCCTTGGCCAGCTTTCTGTCTGACCCAAACCATATAGTAGCTGTTAACATTGAATCCTGTGACAGCACAAGTCAGTTTGTGGGATTCTCCAGGTTTCTTCAGCACTGCATCTGACTGGGTCAGAACTATCTGGGAGAGGCTGCCTAATGAGATAAAACAAAGCACAATTGGATGATGGTTAGAAAGTCAGAGCCATAGTAAATATATGAAATTCCCTTGAGTGCTAGAAAAAGCATAACATGGACCAAATTACAAACCTTTGGAGAAGGCAGCCAACATGATAAGAATCAACGAGTGGGATGTCATTGTGGAAAAGGAATGAGATTTGAACCTTGAGTTGAACCTGAAGAAGGAGAAGGAGAGTTTAAATAGGAAGTGAAAGTCTTGTTGGCTTTGCATAAATCCTGCCAGGACCCGTATAAATATTAGATGAAGACCAGAAGTGTAGTGAAATTTTGTTGAGAAGAGATGATCATGGTGTGTGTCTGGATGCTAGCAGTCCTCGATTTATGGACTGGAATTTTGGTTGTTAGTCAGTGCTGCCATAAGTAGAGGCAACCGCATGACTGGACACAAATTTTCAACCTTTATTTTCAGTGATTGATAAGAGAATCTTTGGGTTGTTAGAATATTTTAAATCCTTATGTATATTGAAGAAGTATAATGAAGAAGGAAGTTTTACTTAATATTTATTTAATATTTACTAAATTTTTACTTAATATTGAGGAAATGATGTTGATGGTTGTAACTGAATGAAATGGTGAAAGAAAGATTTCTTCTTTTTTTTCTTTTTTCTTTTTATTATTATATTAGATTATACAAAGATTGTATAAAGGAAAGATATTTAGTGGAGTAAATTAGCAGCCTGAGATATTGAAATGATGTTTGATTAATAATATGCTTGATTCTTGGATTATGCTTAAAAAGTTTTGAACAACAAGGAGTTAAAGATTCAAAGAAATGTGGAAATTAAGATTTTTTTAGTATAATTTAAATTTATTTTAATGAATATTATGCCCTCTGCTTTTTCTGGGAAGTCGGGGGGGGGAGGGGGGAGGGGGATGGGGGGAAGGGGGGGGGAGAAAAAGAGAAAAATGTTTGTACTTTGTACTAATAAAACTTTTTGAATAATAAAAAAAGAAAATCCATTGTTCCAACTGGGCCCTTTTTTTGCTAGAAACTGAGAAAAAAATGTCAGAGACCAGAATAAATAGTCCAAGTTGCCATGTAACTGCCATACACTGCAACTCGTTATAAATACAATAAATACAATTAAAATACAAATTCAAATTCAGTAGAAATGTTTTTGCATGAGTTCCCTCACAATCTATTTCACTGTGTCTGCTGCAAATTAATAGACAGCCGTGTCTTCAGATATTAGATTGAATGATGCATTTTTTTTTCCAGCTTTTAGGAAGAAATACCAGGAATCTTTCTGAAATGAATCCTTGAAAAGGGAAAGGAGCACATTTTGCGATGTCCTTTGACCCTCGAAGAAGAACCTTTAGGAAACCAAAGCAAAATAGTTAGAAATCAATGATCGAAAGATGTTCAACCACACTAAGTGTCGCGTGATAATATATTTGGGGGTATATTTGTTTTGTCTTTTCAGTTCCATGACTTCTCTGCCTGAGTGATTTTGTTCCAGATGCTTAGACAACTCACATGGCTTCTCTGGGAAGTAATCCCTGGAGTCTTTCTGAAATGAATCCCTGAAGAAGACAGGGAAGACATTTTTAGACGTCCTCTGGTCCTGGAAGAAGAAAAACCTGCAGGAAACCACAGCAAACTTGTTAGAAACCAATAGGTCAAAGATGCTGAAACCACACTAAAGATGGAGTAATAATATAGTTGAGGGTCTATTGGTTTGGCATTTTCATTTCATCCGTACTCTGCCTCAGTGATTTTTTTCACAGAATATAGAAAACACATTTTGTGATTCTCTTGAGACATTTCAGTGGCAAAAGGAAAGGTTTTTGCATGGGAGCCCCTATTCCATTTTAGACAAATGGCTGTCCAATCTATTTTTACAAATTTCCAGTTTTGGAGCATTAACATTCAGACCTGCAGGATTCTGGCATATTGGCTGACTTTTTTGGAGGGTATATGTGTGTAGATTCCTAAAAGAGAGCCAGAATTCATGGTGCTCACCTAAAGGTGATACTTTATTGTAATTAGCAGATCTTCCCGAAATAAAAAAACAAATATTTGGGGAAAGGAGTAGCAGAGGAAATTCCATTTTATGAAACATTTAACCAAACATTTAATGATGTGGGAATCTAGGTTCACAAAGACTTCTAGAGGATTGCAAAAATGAGACTCGGATGGTGCATGCAAATTTGGGGACACAGAACTTCTGAAATGTGTTAGAATCCCACATACAAACTGGGTGAAACCACACTCAATAGCAGCGATTGCGAGAGGGATCTTGGAGTCTTGGTAGACAGCCAACTAAATATGAGCCAGCAGTGTGCAGCAACAGCCAAAAAGGCCAATGCAGTCCTGAGCTGCATAAATAGAGGGATACAATCAAGGACCAGAGAGGTACTAGTACCACTCTATAAAGCCTTGGTCAGACCACACCTAGAGTACTGCATCCAGTTTTGGTCACCACACTACAAAAAAGACATTGAAACCCTAGAGAAAGTGCAGAAGAGAGCAACCAGGATGATAAAGGGTCTGGGGAAAAAAAACATACGAAGAGCGATTGCAGGAACTGAGCTTGGCCAGTCTAGCGAAGAGAAGGACCAGGGGTGACATGATAGCAGTGTTCCAATACTTAAGGGGCTGCCACAGAGAGGAGGGGATCAGGCTGTTCTCTATTGCACCAGAAAGCCAAACAAGGAATAATGGATGGAAGCTGACTAAGGAGAGATTCAACCTGGAAGTGAGGAGAAACTTTCCGACGGTGAGAGCGATCAACCAGTGGAACAGCTTGCCAGCAGAGGTTGTGAGAGCCACAACACTTGCGACCTTCAAGGAGAGACTGGACTGTCATCTGTCTCAAAGGATGTAGGAACTGCTGCTTGAGCAGGGGGTTGGACTAGATGACCTACAAGGTCCCTTCCAACTCTAATAATAAATCTAAATCTAAAATATCTTGCTCCTTTCCCATTCCTGTTTACTTTCTCTGCCACTCTGTTTGCTTTGTTGTTTGTGTGGGTGACAATTGGTCCTTTCTGGCAGATGCCCTCCAGGGACAGAGGCTGAATGGTTGCACTTTTTGCTCTTGACTTCTCCTCTCAAGGGAGAAGTAATTGTACAAGGAGGAAAGCAGATGGAATCACTGTGTCTCCTTGTACAGTAATACAGGGCAGAGTCTTCAGGCTTCAAATTGTACATCTGGAGATAAGTTGAAGTCTGGGAATTGTTTCTGGAGATGGTGAATCTTCCCTCCACTTTGGAGTTATACCACTGACTAGTTCCTTGTGGTTTGCTAACTCCTGCCACCCACTCCAGTCCTTTCCCTGGAGACTGTCGGATCCAGTTCATTGAATAGTTACTAAAGGTGAATCCAGATGCTTTACAGGTTAGGCGGATGGAACCTCCAGGGACTACAACACCTCCTCCAGTCTCCAACAACTTCACCTCTGCATGGCAGCCTGAAATCAAACATCAACAGCGAATGAGGAGGAAACCTGAACAGCAACAGTTATTAACTCCTACTTTTGGTTATGAGAGCAGATTTACCTGAAAGAGGAATAAGGAACAGGAGGAAAGTCCAAAGAAGCATATCTCCAGTTATGTTGCCTTCTCTTGAGGCTAATTGGTTGATTTGGCTCCGCAAATGGAAGTTTGTAAGAACTGCTTTTAAGGAGATGAAGCTATTGAATTCATTTGCATCCTCTCCATATTATAAGGAGGTGGCCCTATCTTGGGGACTGCAAAGTCATGTGAACATTTTCAGCTTAAGACCAACACAACTACCTCCTTTTCCTGTAACTTGGCACTTTTAGATAAATGTACTGAAGAAAACATGTTTCAAACAAATGACTTACACATGCCTAATATTATATTCATATATTTATTCATTTTCATTAAAACTCCGTGAAGTTTTTAATTTAATCTAACAAATAAAATTGAACTCAGTCCATATGGACAAACCTTGTCCAATGCTTGCAGATAACCTGGAAATTTAATTTAAATTCACAAGAGTGCATACTGGGTTAGGCCCTAGGAATCCTGATAATTCCCTCACCAAAATTAAAGAGTTGTTAGCTTCTCAGCCTTTTCAAGTTCAAACAATAGTAATCATGAGGTCCAAAATTATGTTACTCCTAGTTTAAATCTTGAATTGGGTATTAAGTAATTAAGCAACAGACTCATTTTACTCTCAGAACCAAAAATGTGTGGAGACACTCTGGCTTTCATGTTTATGTCTTATAATGCCAATGAAGTTAGGGCCATTCAGATCTCCTGGGGAGTGTATCTCCATTAAGTTAGAGTTGTGACACAAATTTTAGAATCCAGATCCCATCCTGGAGCAGGCCTGCACTGCCAGTTCTGGTGGGCATCAAGGGACAATCAGAGAGAATGAAGTAAGGCAAGTAACCTTATCCCATGGCTTTATAGGTAATAACTAGCACTTTGAAGTATTTTTGTGCAACAACTACAGTAGTATTCAGCCAGTAGATGGCAGTGTTTACATGTTTGGATCTATTGTATATACTCTAGGTCAGTGGTGGCGAACCTTTTTAGGTTCGCGTGCCAAAAAGGGGGGGTGCGCGCGCTAGCGTGCGCTCGCATACCCACACCCATTCCCTCCCCCCCACGCATGCGCACAACACCCCCCCAAGCTGCCCCCTGCGCATGCGCACACACACCACCCCCGTGCAAAGGCCTTACCGGAGCCTGGGACGACGAAACGGGCAAACCAGAAGTGCGGAGAAATGCACTTCCGGTTTGTCCGTTTTGTAGTTTTTTGCATTCCGGAGCTTCAGGGAGCTTCCCTGAACCCTCCGGAGTGCAAAAAACAGCTCACCGGCAAACCGGAAGTGCGTTTTTCCGCACTTCCGGTTTGCCGGTGGGCAACGCTCGCATGCCGTCTGCTATGGCTCCGCGTGCCACCTGTGGCACGCGTGCCATAGGTTCGCCACCACGGCTCTAGGTTCTTTTGCTCTAAATAAAGTTTCCTGTTTTCTCTTACAGTTAAAACAGAAGAGCAGAAAAGCACATGGTGACTGTACACTTTGTTTTATCTGGGTTTTATAAGCATCATTTCTAACAGAAGCTAGTATAATTAGCACATTAGAAGATTTGTATCGGCCAAACTGCATAGCCCTATAAATTCTCAAACAATGCAGATTAGAAATCATCTTCAAGGGTAACCCCTGTAAAGAGCCACTACCAGAACAACAATCAGAAGAACCCTCACTTTGGAGGAGAACAGTCACATGATAAAACCTCTTACAAGACCCTCCCTCATTCTCACAAATTTCAAGGAGGGAGCGGGAAGTGCATTCAGAGTTAAAGGACTCTATTACTGAATCTTTCTAACGAAAATACTATTGATGTATAAGGCTTGGGTTTCCTTGTCTGGATTAGCATGCAAGGACTGGATGCTGAATAAGGAATAAGGAGTCCCTTGATTCAATTTCCATTGAAGAAGAAGCAATGCAAACATCAATGCACAGGTTGCTTTGACAAAATTTCACAGTCATTGTTACAAAGGAAAGGAGAGCTGAAGCAGTTTTGCAGGTCTAGAATCACCAGTTAATATTTGGAAGCAATTCAGACAGCTACTGATTCATTGGAGTATAAGAAGGATGAGAAATACAGATGAATCAGACTTCCAACTTTCTGTAATTTTAGCTGACTTTTTAAAAAACATTCCAAACGAGATGTAGAATTCACGCTGCTTGCCTTTAGTTTATACTTTGATGTATCTAGCAGATCTTCTCAAAATAGAACTTGATTTAAGGGGAAAAAAGCAGGAAAGGATATTCCATAAAATTCAAAATATTTAATGAAAATATGGCTTCTCGTGGAAGAAATACCAGGAATATTTCTGAAATGAATCCCTGAAGAGGGAAAGGAGCCCGTTTTGAGATGTCCTTTGACCCTCGAAGAAGAACCTTTAGGAAACCAAAGCAAAATAGTTAGAAACCAATGATCGAAAGATGTTCAACCACACTAAGTGTCGCGTGATAATATATTTGGGGATATATTTGTTTTGTCTTTTCAGTTCCATGACTTCTCTGCCTGAGTGATTTTGTTCCAGATGCTTAGACAACTCACATGGCTTCTCTGGGAAGTAATCCCTGGAGTCTTTCTGAAATGAATCCCCGAAGAAGAAAGGGAAGGCATTTTGAGACGTCCTCTGGTCCTGGAAGAAGGAAAACCTGCAGGAGACGACAGCAAACTAGTTAGAAACCAATAGGTCAAAGATGCTGAAACCACACTAAAGATGGAGTAATAATATAGTTGAGGGTCTATTGGTTTGACATGTTCATTTCATCCCTACTCTGCCTCAGTGATTTTTCCCCAGAATATAGAAAACACATTTTGTGATTCTCTTGAGAAATTTCAGTGGCAAAAGGAAAGGTTTTTGCATGGGAGCCCCTATTCCATTTTAGACAAATGGCTGTCCAATCTATTCTTACAAATTTCCAGTTTTGGAGCATTCGCAATCAGACCTGCAGGATTCTGGCATATTGGCTGACTTTTTTGGAGGGTATATGTGTGTAGATTCCTAAAAGAGAGTCGGAATTCATGGTGCTCACCTAAAGGTGATACTTTATTGTAATTAGCAGATCTTCCTGAAATAAAAAAAAAAAATATTTGGGGAAAGGAGTAGGAGAGGAAATTCCATTTTATGAAACATTTAACCAAACATTTAATGGTTAAAGAACTTTTATTAAATTAAATTAATGATGTGGGAATCTAGGTTCACAAAGACTTCTAGAGGATTGCAAAAATAAGACTCGGATGGTGCATGCAAATATTTTTACTACCACTCTCGGCGTGGCTTATTTTGTGGGTGTGGCTTGCCGGCCATGTGACCAGGTGGGTGTGGCTTGCCAGCCATGTGACTGGGTGGGCGTGGCTTCTCGGACTGCTGAAGGGAGGGGAATGGAGATAGCTCCTGCCGCCCATTCTTTCAGCATCTCACGCGCTCCCTCAGCCATCCTCCCTTCCTTGGACTCACGTGGGGTAGGAAGGCAGCACATGCGCAGTGCCAGAAGCTCAGCTTCTGGGCATGCGCAGAAGAAATTTTTTTTAAAAAAATAAAAAAAATAAAAAAAATAAAAAAAATAATGGCGGCACCCAGGCACCGGCAACTGACCGCACTGGTACTGTGACGTCACCAGCAGGCTGCTATCGGTGCTATAGAGTGGACCGCACCGGTAGGAACCCACCACTGGACACAGCACTCCTGAAAAGGCTGAGAATCTCTTGCTCATTTTCCATTCCTCTTTACTTTCTCTGCCACGCTAGTTGCTTTGTTGTTTGTGTGGGTGACAATTGGTCCTTTCTGTCAGATGCCCTCCAGGGACAGAGGCTGAATGGTTGCGCTTTCTGCTCTAGACTTCTCCTCTCAAGGGACCCCTGGAGTAATTGTACAAGGAGGAATCACTGTGTCCCCTTGTACAATAATACAAGGCAGAGTCTTCAGGCTTTAAATTGTTCATCTGGAGATAAGCTGAAGTCTTGGAATTGTCCCTCGCGGTGATGAATCTTCCCTCCACTTTGGAGTTATACCACTGACTAGTTCCTTGTGGTTGGCTAACTCCTGCCACCCACTCCAGTCCTTTCCCTGGAGAATGTCGTATCCAATGCATTGCATAGTTACTAAAGGTGAATCCAGATGTTTCACAGGTTAGGCGGATGGAACCTCCAGGGACTACAACACTTCCTCCAGTCTGCTCCAACTTCACCTCTGCATGGCAGCCTGAAAATCAAACATCAACAGTGAATGAGGAGAAAACCTGAACAGGACCATTTAATAACTGCGACTTTTGGTTATGAGAGGAGATTTACCTGAAAGAGGAATAAGGAACAGGAGGAAAGTCCAAAGAAGCATATCTCCAGTTATGTTTCCTTCTCTTGAGGCTAATTGGTTGATTTGGGTGCGCAAATGGAAGTTTGTAAGAACTGCTTTTAAGGCGACGAAGCCATTGAATTAATTTGCATCCTCTCCATATTATAAGGAGGTGGCCCTTTCTTGGGGACTGCAAAGTCATGTGAACATTTTCAGCTTAAGATCAACACAACTACCTCCTTTTCCTGTAACTTGGCACTTTTAGACAAATGTACTGGAGAGAACAGATATTCTGTTCTCTCAGTCAGGAGGGAGCTGACTTCTGTATAAGCTTCCCCTTGCACATATGTGTATAAGCTTCCCCTTGCACATATGTGCTAGTCGTTCCCGATTCTAGGGGGCGGTGCTCATCTCCATTTCAAAGCCGAAGAGCCAGTGCTGTCCAAAGGCGTCTCCGTGGTCATGTAGCTGGCATGACTAAACACTGAAGGCACACGGAACGCTGTTACCTTCCCACCAAGGAAGGTCCCTATTTTTTCTACTTCCATTTTTACATGCTTTCAAAATGCTTGCTTGGCTGAAGCTGGGACAAGAAATGGGAGCTCACTTGTTACGCAGCACTAGGGATTCGAACCACCAAACTGCCGATCTTTCTGATCAACAAGCTCATCATCTTAGCCACTGAGCCACCACGTCCTTGACTTATGTATGCGTAATATTAAATTCATTTTTTGTTATTTTCATTAAAACTCCATGAAGTTTTTAACTGAATTTTAAAAAATAACATTTAACTCAGTCCATATGTATGGACTTTTCCAATGCTTGCAGATAACCTGAAAATGTAATTTAAATTCACAAGAGTGCACTCTGGCTTAGGTCCTGGGAATCCTGATAATTCTCTCACCCAAACTTAAAGAGGTTTTAGCTTCTCAGACTTTTCAAGATTAAACAATATTAATTATGAGATCCAAAATCATTTTACTCCTGGTCTAAAACTTGAAGTGAATATTAAGAAATTAAGCAACAGACTCATTTAACTTTCAGAACGAAAAGCGTGTGGGGGCACTCTGGCTTTCATGTTTATTTCTTAAAGTGCCAATGAAGTTAGGGCCATTCAGATCTCCTAGAGAGTGTTGCTCCATTGAGTTGGAGTTGTGACACACATTTTAGAATCTGGATCGCAGGCCTGCATTGCCAGTTCTGGTGGGCATTAAGTAAGGCAAGTAACTTGATCCTATAGCTTTATAGGTAATAACTAGCACTTTGAAGTATTTTTGTGCAAAAACTACAGTAGTGTTCAGGCCGTAGATGGCAGTGTTTACAAGTCTGGATATATGGTACATATTCTATGTTCTTTTGTTCTAAGTAAAGTTTCCTGTTTCCCATTACAGTTAAAACAGATGAGCAGTAAAGCACATGGTGACTGTACACTTTGTTTTTTCTGTGGTGCTATAAACAGAATTTCTAACAGAAAAAAAGCTAGGGGAGTGTTGTTCCATTAAGTTGGAGCTGTGACACAAATTTTAGAATCCAGGTCCCATCCTGGAGCAGGCCTGCACTGCCAGTTGTGGTGGGCATTAAGGGACAATCAGAGAGAGAATGAAGTAAGGCAAGTAACTTGATCCTATGGTTTTATAGGTAATAACTAGGAGAAGCAGCAATGCAAACATCAATGCACAGGTTGCTTTGACAAAATTACACAATATTGTTACAAAGGAAAGGAGAGCTGAATCAGTTTTGCAGGTCTGGAATCACCAGTTAATATTTGGAAGCAATTCAGACAGCTACTGATTCATTGGAATATAGGAAGGACAGGAAATACAGATGAATCAGATTTCCAACATTCTGTAATTTTAACTGACTTTTTTTTATAACATTCCAAAAGAGAGGTAGAATTCCTGCTGCTTGCCTTTAATTTATCTAGCAGATCTTCTCAAAAGAGAACATGATTTGGGAAAAATAGCAGGAAAGGAAATTCCATACAATTCAAAATTTTTTAATGAAGAATATGGCTCCTCATGGAAGAAATCCCAGGAATCTTTCTGAAATGAATCCCTGAAGGGGGAAAGGAGCGCGTTTTGAGATGTCATTTGGCCCTGGAAGAAGAACCTTTAGGAAACCACAGCAAAACAGTTAGAAACCAATGAGTGAAAGACGTTCAACCACACTAAGCGTGGAACAATAATATCTTTGGTGGTATTTTTGTTTTGCCTTTTCATTTCCATCTCTTCTCTGGCTGAGTGATTCTGTTGCAGAGGCTAGACAACTCATTTTTTTTTGGTTCTCTGCTGTCTCCTAAGGAGACATTTCAGTAGTGAAAGGAAAGGTTTTTGCACGAGTTCCCTTAAGATCTATTTCACTGTGTGTCTCGCACAGTAATAGACAGCCGTGTCCTCAGCTTTTAGGTTGTTCATTTGCAGATAGAGGTTGGAACTGTCCTTGGAGGCAGTAAACCATCCTTGGATTGTTGGTAAATATGAGTTGTCACTAGACGAGTAGTAGTAAACAAGCCATTCCAGTCCTTGTCCAGGTCTCTGTCTGATCCAATACATGTTGTAGCTGTTAACATTGAATCCAGTGGCAGCACAAGTCAGTTTATGGGATTCTCCTGGTTTCTTCACCACTGCATCTGACTGGGTCAGAGCTACCTGGGAGAGGCCGCCTAATGAGAAAAGACAAAGCACAATTGGATGATGGTTAGAAAGTAAGAGCCATAGTAAATATATGAAAATCCCTTGAGTGCTAGAAAAAACATAATATGAACCAAACTACAATATGAACCAAACTATATATATATTTACAAAGAAGATGGGGTATACCTGAATGCAGACAGTCTTCAACTTATGACCACAATTTGGATGGTAATTTTGGTAGTAAGTCATTGTTGTCACATGTAGAAGCACCCACTTCACCGGAAACAATTCAAAAAACATTGGTCAGTTAATGATTACTTCAGCTTCATTTGCAACAATGCATGAGCATGTAACAGATTCAAACTTAATGTAAACAGCTCCAAACTCGACTGCAGGAAATACGACTTCAGCAACAGAGTAATCAATGCCTGGAATGCA
>JALIGW010000052.1:2953308-2983308 GCA_023053685.1 Diadophis punctatus similis | reverse complement strand
TGGCTCGGTTTTTTACAGAGGCGGCATACCATTTGCCTCCACTGTTGACATTTATGGCTGAGACCCATTCAAGACCTTTCCCAGGAGACTGCCTCATCCAGTGCCATTCATTAGACACAGAGACGGAGACACCTGTCACTTTGCAAACTAAGTTGAGAACATCGCCAGGTCTCACCACCGCGGGTCCAGATTCAGCAAGCTGAAAATTTGATAAGACCCCTTGAGAAAACAAAAAGACAACAGTTGTTTATAAACATTACAAATTAGTAGAAGCACAAAAAGAGATGTTAGCATAAGCGCACCAGTGTGCCTACTGTCCCTATCCTAATGTTCTCTCTTATCAGTACCCATCTTATGTATATAAACAATGTTATATCTATGTATATTACCAATATGTACTTGACAAAAATAAATGAATGAATGAATGAATGAATAAATAAATAAATAAATAAACCAAATAGTCTTTCTTTTCGTTTTCCTTTTTTTAGTTGTTGTCACCTACTTCGCTTTGTTTTAATTTTCTCTTTTTCTCAACATGCCCACACAATAATAAGTCAGGATACAGTGGCAACTTTGGTATTAAATATTTGGGTTAAGACAGAAACTTTTACAAGAAATCTTTTGTTGCCATTTGCAGTTGCTTATTAATAATATATTCAGCTTTGGTTATAAAAGCTAAACATTCCTACGCTGATTAACATCGCCATTTCAAAACATAGTTAACACTTACAGAAAAAGGTTTTCTATTTATTTATTTATTTATTTATTTATTTATTTATTTATTTATTTATTTATTTATTTATTTATTCATTCATTCATTCATTCATTCATTCATTCATTCATTTTTGTCAAGTACATATTGGTAATATACATAGATATTCATTCATTCATTCATTCATTCATTCATTCATTCATTCATTCATTTATTTTAATTTTTATGCCACCCAATTCCACAAGGACTCTTGGTGGCTCACAACAAAAATTTCCCTCTGTCTTTAAAAGTCTAAGTTATCTAAACATTAGAGTGTTAATACTTTATAATACATAAATACCATAATAATATAATACAATATAAAAACTTCCTTTTTTATGACCCCGTAATCCCTTAATTTGGGGTAGAGCAGGGGTGGCTGGATGGAGTTGAGGATTTACTGACCGGATGCCCTTCCTGACACCAGGATATGATGCATAGCACAGCATAGCATAGCATAGCATAGCATAGCATAGCATAGCATAGCATAGCATAGCATAGCATAGCATAGCATAGCATAGCATAGCATAGCATGTAATATAATGATATAGCATAGTACAATACAATATAATTAATGTAATATAGTTGTATCTTATAATTATGTAATAAAACAAAGGAAAGGAAAAAGAACAATTTTCAGTCAAAAGACCACATTATTAACCAAACAAAAATGTTTTCATTTCCTACAATAACTGTATGCTTACATTTTGGAAGATGCTATTTTAATGTGTAGTTCTAATCTCTGCTGTAAGCCGCCCTGAGTCCCACGGGATTGGGCGGCCTATAAGAACTCTTATAAAATAAAAAATAAATAAATAATACAAATAACCATAGTGGCATGGTGTCCGGATATTTCAGGGCGGCCTTTCAACTCAAGATGAATTCAAGCTATCCTTCTGCATGAACTTCTTTTTCAGGTAGACCATTTCAAGTGACTTCTGTAGGAATTTGCATGAGCTCCTCCTCCAGTGGCTGATGAGAAGTAAAATAAGAGCTTGATCTTTCCATCTCTTTCCACATGTTGTGGAAGCCTCCGGTGAATTGGAGCATTCAGAAGTGGTGGGTGTTTCAATCACTGGAGGCTTTCAAAAAGAAAACTGGATAACCACACTGTAAAAAAGATATTGAGAAAAAGTGCAGAGGAGAGCAACCAGGAGATCAGGGAACTGGAGATTAAAACATATGAAGAGCGGTTGCAGAAACTGGGCATGGATAGTCTAGCGAAGAGAAGGACCAGGGGAGACATGATAGCAGTGTTCCAATATTTGAGGGGCTGCCACAAAGAGGACGGAGTCAAGCTATTCTCCAAAGCACCTGAAGGCCAGAAAAGGAACATTTGTGTGTCATTATATGCAGCTCCTCACCCACCAACTAGATGCCTTCCATGGAGATAAAAAGTTGTCCATCCCTCCCAGGGGTGGGTTCTAACTTACCTCGCTGCCGGTTTTCTTCCTCACGCACTGCGTGGCCGCGCCTCATAACCGTGCGCGTGCTATGGTCTAGCTGGACCTTTCAAATGCTTCCTTGCATTCTATCTTCTAGAATAGTGTTTCTCTACACAAGGAATTTCTCTTTGGTGCATATGCTCTCAGTGTACATAAAAGACAAGATACATTCGTCAAGAATCATAAGGTACAACACTTAATGATAGTCCGGGTACAAATAAGCAATCAAATCATATTAGGAACCAGTCAATATAAATTGTAAGGATACGAGCAACAGCCATACAGTCATTTGTGGGAGGAGATGGGTGATGGACCTTGAGATCTTCCCCTTCATCCAGCTGCAGAGGCAGCAGGGATGGACTGGTGGCCTCTGGTTCCTGTGCTGAAGGGTCCTCTGAGGTTTTTGTACAAGCGAGAATGCAGATGCTCTCACTGTGTCTCTCGTACAATAATAGACAGCGGAGTCTTCAGGCTTTAAGTCGTTCAGCTGCAGAGTGGTCGAAGCTTTGGCATTATCTCTAGTTTGGAGGAATCTTCCTACAATGGCGGGGTTATACCAAGGGTTGGCGCCCAAACTAGGCATTCGGCACAGCCATTCCAGTCCTTTCTGTGGTTGTTTACGAACCCAGCTCATGTAATAGTTTGTAAAGCCAAAACCGGAAGTCTTACAGACGATGGTGAGCGAACCTC
Organism: Diadophis punctatus similis; assembly: GCA_023053685.1. Lineage (NCBI taxonomy): Eukaryota > Metazoa > Chordata > Lepidosauria > Squamata > Dipsadidae > Diadophis > Diadophis punctatus. The sequence goes on along the minus strand of JALIGW010000052.1, from coordinate 2,980,422 downwards.
CAGGTGCTTTGATCCCCTCTCCAGATTGTATCATCTGAATTTCAGAGTGACAGCCTGAAAGCAAGAAGCCTAATGAGCATCAGAGGAAACATGGGGAGAAAATCTACGGTATATATATATATACTGTATATTCTGGAGAGAAAAAAGAATCTACCCGAGAAAGCAGCAGAGAGCAGGAGAAATGTTATCCACAAAGTCATCTCCCTGACTGGGTTGGGTGGAAGACTGTGAGGTTTCATCTGTTTCAATTTTTCCAGATCTTATTGGCTCTGGAGAATGCAAGGTTGGATGGGGAACATCATTCTTTAAGAAGGTCAACTGGTTCAACTAATTTGCATTGGCTTTTTTTTTTAATAAGGGCACCATCTGGGCTTTGCTCGGCGGTGGGCTGCAACCGGCTTAACAACCGGTTCAGTGATCGTGCGCACGGGCCTAATGCGCTTGCGTGCAGTGTTCAAAATACAGCAATTTGAAGCTCAGCTGCTTCTAAGGCAGCCCCGGTAAGTAGAACAGCGGAAGCGTGGAAATCAGCTGTGCTGTGCGAATCAGCTGAGCCAGAAAGGAGGAAATATAGGACAGGATAGCGCAGGGGCGGGTGGGCAGGGCCAGCTAATCATCGGAACTACTGGTTCGCTCGAACTGGCTCGAATCGACAGCAGCCCACCACTGGCTTTGCTGTTGGGTTCTTAATGTACATAACTGTGTCTTCATCTAAAGAAGAAAAAAAGCTCAAGATCTAAAGAACATCTTTGTTAGGTGGCAGCCAGGCTTCTGGTGTGATAAGCCACAAGTGTAAAGTTGCACATATATTCAAGTTTCTGCATTAGTGGTCAGTAGGTTTCTAGGCCCAATTCAGGGTAGTAATTATTACTTATGAAGCCATATATATATGGCCACATACCAGGATCTATCTGTTCTGCCCCAGCTATGGACCAGAGAAAATGTAGCACACACGCAGTTTGTTCAAATCTATATTTAATTGATTAACAACTACCAATAAACTGGCTTAGTAGTGTTTACACACTAACAAATCTTAAAGCAGTCTTTTCTTGAAAAAAAACCAGCTGTTACGGCATTAACAGCTGGCATAAGTCCATAAAGTCATCAAGCAAAGATAAATAGCTAATCCTGGATATCTCAGGAAGCTTACAAAGGTTGGCAAGATGCCTGGAATCAGTCCACAAGAAGTAAGCCAAAACAGATAAGCTGAGCAGAGGTTTTCCAAACAACAGGCACATGAACAAACAAACTATCAAACAAGTTGTTTCCTGCAGAGTTTTTTCCGTCTTCGTCATTCCTTAAGTAGGTTTGGGGAGTTGCCAATTATCCCCAAGCCTACACTTGAGGAGACCTCCTCCTGAGTAGCCATTCCTGCCTTTTGGCAGCTCTGCGTGCCTGTGCATTAAGACCAGGCGCCTCCTCTTCTTCCTCATCACTGCTGTGAGGTGCTGGAGGTTCCAAAGGCCCTGGCTGGACCTCTGCCTCTGACACCGAGTCCTCGCCAGCCTCCTCACTGTCCGACTCGGGTGCCAGCTGCACAGGCCACTTGCGCATCACCTCATTGGCCTCGTCTCGAACGGGATCCGCTACCAGCTGCACGGGCTGCTGGCAGGTCACAACACTATCAGGCGATGCCATGAAAAATTGAATCTGTTCAACTGCTCAAGTCATCTCGAGAAGACTTATTTTACATTCTCCTTCCTTACAAGGCAGGGGGTGGTAGGGTGGCTGGCCTTTTCTGGGGTGGTTCCACCCTGTAGAACACTTTTCTCACAGAAATACATACAGCTCCCACTTTGCTGATGAACTTCAATCAACTTAAGACAGTTTTTTTTGGGGGGGGGTGCAATGGCTCAATGGTTAAAGCCGCTAAGCTTGTCAGCTGGCAGCCCGGGTTCAAGACCTGAATACCATGTGATGGGGTGAGTTCCTGTTCCTTGCTCTAGCTCCTGCCCGCTTAGCAGTCTAAAAGCATGCAAATGCAAGTAGATGAATAGGTACCACTTTGGTGGGAAGGTAACAGCATTCTATGCACCTTGGTGTATAGTCATGCTAGCCACATGACCAGGGAAGCATTTTTGGACAATGCTGGCTCCCTTAGCTAAGAAACGGAGGTGAGCACCACCTCCTAGAATTGGACTCAACTGGACAAGGGAAACCTTTATCTTTAAAGCAGTTTTATTTATTTACTTCAACAAGTCTTTGGTCCCAACTGATGGTGCCTATCATAGACATTATTTTAGTTAAGAGCCGTGGTGCGGCAGTGATTAGATTGCAGTATTGCAGGCTAACTCTGCCGACTGCCAGCAGTTCGATTCTGACCAGCTCAAGGTTGACTCAGCCTCCCATCTTTCCGAGGTCAGTAAAATGAAGACCCAGATTATTGGGGGGCAATATGCTGACTCTGTAAACCGCTTAGAGAGGGCTGTAAAAGCACTATGAAGTGGTATATAAGTCTAAGTGCTAGTACTAGTGTTATTTACTATCTAGAGATAGAACCAGAACTTCCTAAATCCTAGGCTCCATTCTTCTCCTTTATTTAAACTAAAGGACTTTTGAAAGTTATTTTCCTTCGCTTCATATCGAAATCGTATTTATTGAACAGTTCTGCCTGCCTGCCTGCCTGAGAACCTCTTGTTCCTTATCCACCAATTTCAGACCTTAGGCTTTATAGATGATGTTGAATATTGTTTTATGAGTTTTCATACACAGCCTTGTTTACAAGGGATTCCTTGCAAACCTGCACACACTGCAGACATATTCTAATCTAACTTGATGGAAAGACCAGTATAACACAGTTATAACACAAAGCAGGATAGTTTTTGTTTTGCTTCCCCTTTCCTTTCTCTCACTGTGCTTCTCTGGTACAGTAATACATTGCTGTGTCCTCAGTTTTCAGGCCATTCATTTGCAGAAACATCAGGCTGTTGGCATCATCTCTGGAGATGGTGAATCGCCCTTTCACTTTATCCGAGTAATAAATGGGATTTGAGTCGGTACTTATATAAGCCACCCACTCCAAGGGCTTTCCAGGACTTTGCCTCACCCAGTGGAAATAGCCACCACTGAAAGTGAATCCTGATCCTCGACAGGAGAGAAGGAGGGATTCTCCGGGTCTTTTCACATCCCCGCCAGATTCTGCTAGCTGGACCTCCGAATACGCACCTGCAAAGAAAGACAGCTTAATGTGGGCTTTTTTTCTGCTTTTTTTTCCTATTGGTTTTTTATATATACTTTTTTTTATTAAAAAAGTTTTTTTATATTTTTATTACCATACAGACATTTTCACATACTCATCATCTCATTTCTCATTTCATTTTTTTTACAAGATCTTTACAAATATATTCTATACTTATCTCATTGCTTTATTAGTTCAAGGTTGCTTTTTTACCATCCTCCCTTTCTATCTCATACAGCCCTTCTTTCTTTCTTCTTTCTTCCCTTCCCCTTTCTCTTTCTAAACCTACTTCCCCTCCCTCTCTCCTTCTCCTCTTCCCTACTTCTCCTCCTGCCTTTTCTCCTTACTCTCTTCTCCCCTCTTCTCTTTCCTCCTCCTCCTCTCTCTCTCTTCTTTCTTCTAACTCCTCTCTTCCCTTCCTCTTCCCTTTGCTGTACTTTCTCCATGTGGGCTTATGTGTGTTAGAAGTTGAAATACGACAGCATCCTTTGACGGTCAGAAGTACCTAAATTACCTCTGAAGAGTGCAAAAGAGAAAACAAACGGGAACCAAAATATCATTTTCTCCTTGGTTATTATTATTATTTTTTGCTCTGGAAGGGATTCGCTTGAAATGATGTCTGGCTTTCTGGACCTGCAGAAGAAATTAAGATTGGGTGTGGTGATTTGCATCTAGGTTTGCATAGCACTCAGAATAAAAGAGAAACAGAGAGCACGCAACCATCTACTGGATCCAACCAACTGCATAAGAGGTCGTCCTCCACTTACGACCTCAGTGGAGCCCCAAAATTTATGTTGCTGAATGAGACATTTGTCAAGTGAGATTTGCCCCATTCTATGGCCTTTCCTGCCACGTTGGTTAAGTGAATCACTGCAGTTGTTAAATTAGTAACACGGTTTTTAAGTGAAGCTTTCTTCCCCATTGACTTTGCTTGTCAGAAGGTTGCAAAAGGGAATTGCATGGAATTGCATGGAATAGGATAGGATAGGATAGGATAGGATGGGATGGGATGGGATTTGATTTAATTTAATTTAATTTAATTTAATTTAATTTAATTTAATTTAATTTAATTTAATTTAATTTAATTTAATTTAATTTAATTTAATTTAATTTAATTTAATTTAATTTAATTTAATTTAATTTAATTTAATTTAATTTAATTTAATTTAATTTAATTTAATTTAATTTAATTTAATTTAATTTAATTTAATTTAATTTAATGGATTTGTATACCGCCCAACTCCCTAGGGATGGGATGGGATGGGATGGGATGGGATGGGATGGGATGGGATGGGATGGAATGGAATGGAATGGAATGGAATGGAATGGAATGGAATAGAATAGAATAGAATAGAATAGAATAGAATAGAATAGAATAGAATAGAATAGAACAGAACAGAACAGAACAGAACAGAACAGAACAGAACAGAATAGAATAGGACAGAGTTGGAAGGGACCTTGTAGGTTATCTAGTCCAACCCCCTGCTCAAGCAGGAAACTCTACACCATTTCTGACAGATGGCAGTCCAATCTCGAAAGTCTCAAGTGATGAAGCTCCCACAACTTCCAAGGGCAACTTCTGTTCCATTGGTTGATTGTTCTCACTGTCAGGAAATTTCTCCTTATTTCTAGGTTGAATCTCTCTCCTTGATCAGTTTCCATCCATTATCTGCACCTCTATAACTGTCTGGTTCGGTTCTGCAACCCAACGAGACAGACACAGACTTCAGAGGAAAATTAGAACTGCAGAAAAAACAATGGCTACCAACCTGCCTTCCATTGAGTACCTGTATACTGCACGAGTCAAAAAGAGGGCTGTGAAAATATCCACAGATCCCTCACATCCTGGACACAAACTGTTTCAACTCCTACCCTCAAAACTCTACATGGGACTACCCATGAAGAGTATTCGGAGACTTCAACTGGTGCAAAATGTGGCTGCGCATGCTGTGGTGGGTGTTTCAAGATACACTCACATAACATCCATACTCCGCCAGTTGCATTGGCTGCCCATTGGTCTCCAGGTACAATTCAAGGTGTTGATCATCATCTTTGAAGCCCTACATGGCTTAGGACCAGGTTACCTCCGAGACCGCATTCTACCTCATACTTCCCTTCAACCGGTCAGGTCCCACAGAATGGGTCTCCTCCAGGTCCCATCAACCAAACAATGTCGTCGGGTGGGACCTAGGGGGCGGGCCTTCTCTGGGGGCGCCCCTGCTCTCTGAAACCAACTCCCCCCAGAGATACGAATTATCCCCACCTTGCTGGCCTTCCAAAAAGCCATGAAGACATGGCTCTTCCGGCAGGTGGGGTTTTGAAACAACTTCATCTTGGTCTCCCCCATGTATGTAAGATTGTGTATGCTTTTTTAAATGTATTTTAAATTGTTTTATATGATATTGTTTAGTGGTTCTTCAAATATTGTATGCCGCCCTGAGTCCCCAGGGAGTAGGGCGGCATATAAGAATCCTAAATAAAACAAATAAATAAATAAATAAATAAATAAATAAATAAATAAATAAATAAATAAATAAATAAATAAATAAATAAATAAATAAATAAATAAATAAATAAATAAATAAATAAATAAATAAATAAATAAATAAATAAATAAATAAATAAATAAATAAATAAATAAAACAACGCTGTAGAGCACTGCACACCAAGACAACTAGACACAAGTACAGTTTTTCCCCGAACACCATCACTCTGCTAAACAAATAATTCCCTCAACACTGTCAAACTATTTACTAAGTTTGCACTACTATTAATCTTCTCATCGTTCCCATCACCCATCTCCTCCCACTGATGACTGTATGACTGTAACTTTGTTGCTTGTATCCTTGCGATTTATATTGACTGGTTCCTAATAGGATTTGATTGCTTATTTGTACCCGGACCAGGGGTGGGTTCCTCCCAGTTCAGACAGGATCGCCTGAACTGGTAGCAACCCACTGGTGACATCACTGTCGGTGCAGTTCTGTGCGCGCCGCCATCTTTTTTTATTTTTCCCCTTCCGTGGCTTGAAAAAGGGCTTGCCCGCCCACGGGTGAATGCTGTCCTTTATTTATTTGCCCGAAGCACAGCTGATGAGCTTCTCGTCATCGTGATGCGAACCGATAGCAAAGGTAAGTGGAACCCACCCCTGACCGGGACAATCATTACATCTTGTACCTTATGATTCTTGACGAACGTATCTTTTCTTTTATGTACACTGAGAGCATATGCATCAAGACAAATTCCTTGTGTGTCCAATCACACTTGGCCAATAAAGAATTCTATTCTATTCTATTCTATTCTATTCTATTCTATTCTATTCTATTCTATTCTATTCTATTCTATTCTATTCTATTCTATTCTATTCTATTCTGTCTGGCCTTCAGGTGCTTTGGAAAATAGGTTGACCCTCTCCTCTCTGTGGCAGCCCCTCATATTTTGGAACATGACCCTGGGACACCATCATGTGAGTCAATTGCCAAGCATCCAAATGTAAATTATGTTACCATGGGGATGCTGCAATGGTCATAGGTGTGAAAAACAATCATAGGTCACGTTATTCAGTGCCGTTGTAACTTTGAATGGTCACTAAGTGAACTGTTGTAAGCCGAGGACTACCTGTATTATAATAGGCAAGCGTACATCATAAATGATATGTCTTGATGGGCGGTTCCCATTTGTGAAAGAATCTCAATATGGCGAAGAGTTAAAGAAGAGACATCCTACCCTGACTGATGATTTCACTTCAAAATATCAGAAGAGAAACTTCCTTAATTTAAGAAAGTTTCCCCCCTCCCCCGATAAAACTGGTTAGGTGACTTTGGGCCAGTCTTTCTTTGTCAGCTGAACTCAGCTGAGAGCCGTGATGGCGAACCTATGGCATGCGTGCAGGGGTGGGTTCCACCACTTACCTTCGCCACTGGTTTGCATTGTGACGATTCGTGCATGCGTGCGTTCCCTCGTGTGATTTGGCTTTCGCACATGCTCAGAAGCAGGAATGAGCCCGAAACACAGCTGAGGAGCTCATCAGCTGTGCTTCGGGTGAAGAAATAAAGGTCAGAATTCACCTGCGAGCAGGTGGCAGGGCCCTTTTTCAAGCCGCAGAATATAGCAATAGCAATAGCAATAGCACTTTTCTTATATACCGCTTCATAGTGCTTTACAGCCCTCTCTAAGCGGTTTACAGAGTTCAGCATATTGCCCCCAACAATCTGGGTCCTCATTTTACCGACCTCGGAAGGATGGAAGGTTGAGTCAACCTTGAGCCTAGTGAGATTTGAACAGCTGAACTGTTGAACTAGCAGTCAGCCTGCAATGGCTGCATTTAACCACTGCACCACTTCAGCTCCTAGGGGGAAAATTCACACAAAATCCCCCAATAAAAGATGGCGGCGTGCATGGACCAGCTCCAATAGTAACGTCAGCAGTGGATCGCTACTGGTTCAGGTGATCCGGTCCGAACTGGGAGGAACCCACCCCTGTCTGTGGGCATGTGAACCATCGCCCCAGCTCAGCTCCACTGTGCATGTGTGCATGCCTCTGACCGGCCAGCTGGTTTTCAAGTCTTTGCCATGCATGTGGGGGCCTGCACACACATACGGGGTGGTGAGGGAGCACAGGGGATCATGCACACATGCACAGAGGTGGGGTACACATGGGGGTGATGTGTGCATGTGGGGGGACACACAGTGGGGTCCACATGCACTGCATTATGGGTGCTCATGGGTGCTCCCGGCACGCGATGACAAAACTGGTTTAGGGGATTGTTATTGTGGGGAAAATAAAGGAAGGAGTATCAGGTGGAACTAGTCCTTGACCTATGACCACAATTGAGCCAAAAAAATCTCTGTTGCTAAGTGAGACGTTTGTTCACTGAGATTTGCCCCATTTTATGGCCTTTCTCACCACAGTTGTCAACTGCGGCTATTAAGTAACATGGTCATGAAGTGAACCTTGCTTCCCCATTGACTTTGCTTGTCAGAAGGTTGCAAAAGTGGATTGCATGACACTGCCACCATCATAAACATGAGTCAGTTGCCAAGCGGTTGAATTTTGTTTCACATGACCATGGGGATGCTGCAAAAGTGGTCATAAGTCACTTTTTTTTTCAATACCGTTGTCACTAAATAAACTCTTGTAAGGTTTGGCTTCCAAGTGTCAGGCCAAAGCCATATTTTATTTGAGACTTTGGCCTGCCACACTTGAGGCTTTAGAATGTATTCTTGCTGTGGGAATTTGGGAGGGGCTGTAGCATGAGGGATGTAGAGATATAGTCATAACAAATTCCTGTTAGGTTTTCAAGGTCATCCTTTGTTCAGCACCTGGCCGGAAGATGATGGGAGTAATGGACACATTGGCAAAAGATGACTGGTCAACATGATGAACTTGTGGGTGTGGGAACAAGGAAATGAATGAACTTTAAACTTGGTGGAGAAACCCTCGTAGCTTTAGATTCGGGTTTCTCACAGATGTGCCAACATGGCTCTGTTAATAAATTGGAACTTTGAGGAATACTCTGCCTCGGACTCTGATTTAGTTTTGGATGCTATTTGGAACCCTGACACCAAGATGATTAGGGACCTGGAGACTAAAGCATACGATGAACGGTTACAGGAACTGGGCATGGCTAGTCTAGTGAAGAGAAGGACCAGGGGAGACATGATAGGAGTCTTCCAATATTTGGGGGGCTACTACAGAGAGGAGGGGGTCAAGCTATTCTCCAAAGCATCTGAAGGCCAGACAAGGAATAATGGACGGAAACTGAACAAGGAGAGATTCAATCTAGAAATAAGGAAAAATTTCCTGACAGTGAGAACAATCAACCAATGGAACAGAATCTGCCTTTGGAAGTTGTGGGAGCTTCATCACTGGAGGCTTTCAAGAAGAGACTGGATTGCCATCTGTCAAAAATAGTGTGGGGTCTCCTACTTGGGCAGGGGGTTGGACTAGATGACCTACAAGGTCCCTTCCAACTCTGTTAAGTAATCTAAGGACTACCTGTATTTTGCCAGCCTGAATTACTTATAAAATTATAAAGGCAGGATTTTTTAAACAAATTAAGGAATAAAATAATTTTCTCTGGGAATAGAAATTCTCAATGGACGAGAAGAATGTTCATTCTCAAGGAAACATTCCAGAAAGTAACACTCGATATAAATACAGCTGTAAACCACATCCTTGATCTTTCTGGTTCAGTTATCCCCAGGGACAAGATATTTCCTTTCATAGAACTTTGCTGCCCCCTTGTGAAATTAAAAAACAAATAGAATGAAAATAATTTTAAGGCCTCTTTTTGCCTTCTCCTTTTGCATGTAAAATAAGCGTACCACGGTATTCAAAAAAAAAAAAAGTAATGATTTCTTCCTTTTGGGTCTAATGGAAAAAGACCTGGAGAAAAAATTTGGAACTTGGCTACTATATATGTTGACAGGAGCAAGACTATTGCATGCGCAAAAATGGAAGGACCCTTCGATGCCTACCATGGACGAATGGTTGCAGAAGTTGATGGAGTGAAACGGCAAAATTGGCTATTTTGATTAAAGAAAATAATACAAGTCCTTTTAATAATAATAATAATAATAATAATAATAATAATAATAATAATAATAATAATAATAATAATAATAATAATAATAATAATAATAATAATAATAATAATAATAATAATAATAATAATAATAACAGAGTTGGAAGGGACCTTGGAGGTCTTCTAGTCCAACCCCCTGCTTAGGCAGGAAACCCTACACTACTTCAGACAAATGATTATCCAACATCTTCTTAAAAACGTCCAGTGTTGGAGCATTCACAACTTCTGGAGGCAAGCTGTTCCACTGATTAATTGTTCTAACTGTCAGGAAAGTTCTCCTTAGTTCTAAGTTGCTTCTCTCCTTGTTTAGTTTCCACCCATTGCTTCTTGTTCTACCCTCAGGTGCTTTGAAGAATAGTTTGACTCCCTCTTCTTTGTGGCAACCCCTGAGATATTGGAACACTGCTATCATGTCTCCCCTAGTCCTTCTTTTCATTAAGCTAGACGTACCCAGTTGCTGCAACCGTTCTTCATATGTTTTAGTCTCCAGTCCCCTAATCATCTTTGTTGCTCTTCTCTGCACTCTTTCCAGAGTCTCAACATCCTTCCTACATCGTGGCGACCAAAACTGAATGCAGTAATTCCACACGGAGACACCACTTCTGAACTTTGTTCCTGAAGTGGAAAAGGATGAAACTTTGATTTGGGGTTTTACCCATTAGATTGATAGATCTTTATAGAAATGGCTTGTTCTGATTATTATTTTTTTAAAAAACAAAATTTGATGTTAATGCCTTATTCTACTGCAACAGAGAAAGTCGGAAGTCAATACTTCATTTTCTTTCTTTTTCTTATCCTCCTTCACTTCTCTTCCTCCTCTTCCTCTCCACCGTTTTCCTATTTACTTTCCTATTCACTCTATGTACACTGAGAGCATATGCACCAAAGACAAATTCCTTGTGTGTCCAATCACACTTGGCCAATAAAGAATTCTATTCTATTCTATTCTATTCTATTCTATTCTATTCTATTCTATTCTATTCTATTCTATTCTATTCTATTCCATCCCTATCCCTATCCCTATCCCTATCCCTATCCCTATCCCTATCCCTATCCCTATCCCTATCCCTATCCCTATCCCTATCCCTATCCCTATCCCTTTTCTATTTCTATTTCTATTTCTATTTCTATTTCTATTTCTATTTCTATTTCTATTTCTATTTCTATTTCTATTTCTATTTCTATTTCTATTCTATCCCTATCCCTATCCCTATCCCTATCCTTATCCCTATCCCTATCCCTATCCCTATCCCTATCCCTATCCCTATCCCTATCCCTATCCCTATTCCTATCCCTATCCCTATCCCTATCCCATTCCCATTCCCATTCCCATTCCCATCCCCATCCCCATCCCCATCCCCATCCCCATCCCCATCCCCATCCCCATCCCCATTCCCTATTCTATTCTATTCTATTCTATTCTATTCTATTCTATTCTATTCTATTCTATTCTATTCTATCCCTATCCCTATCCCTATCCCTATCCCTATCCCTATCCCTATCCCTATCCCTATCCCTATCCCTTTTCTATTTCTATTTCTATTTCTATTTCTATTTCTATTCTATCCCTATCCCTATCCCTATCCCTATCCCTATCCCTATCCTTATCCTTATCCCTATCCCTATCCCTATCCCTATCCCTATCCCTATCCCTATCCCTATCCCTATCCCTATCCCTATCCCTATCCCATTCCCATTCCCATTCCCATCCCCATCCCCATCCCCATCCCCATTCCCTATTCAATTCAATTCAATTCAATTCAATTCAATTCAATTCAATTCAATTCAATTCAATTCAATTCAATTCAATTCTATTCTATTCTATTCTATTCTATTCTATTCTATCCCTATCCCTATCCCTATCCCTATCCCTATCCCTATCCCTATCCCTATCCCTATCCCTATCCCTATCCCTATCCCTATCCCTATCCCTATCCCTATCCCTTTTCTATTTCTATTTCTATTTCTATTTCTATTTCTATTCTATCCCTATCCCTATCCCTATCCCTATCCCAATCCCAATCCCAATCCCTATCCCAATCCCTATCCCTATCCCTATCCCTATCCCTATCCCTATCCCTATCCCTATCCATATCCATATCCATATCCATATCCTATTCCCATTCCCATTCCCATCCCCATTCCCATTCCCATTCCCATTCCCTATTCTATTCTATTCTATTCTATTCTATTCTATTCTATTCTATTCTATTCTATTCTATTCTTGAACTGATTAAAGAGGATGGGGATTGCAACCCAATAACTTTGGATATCAATTTGCAAAGTGGTTGTGGGATACATCAATACTGTCCTGAACCATTTTATTATATTTTGAAGACATGACCAGGAATACACGTTAGTATTGCTCCTATTTGAAGAAAACCATGGGGGAAAGTTTGAAACTCAGTTCTTTCAATAGATGTAACACCAGATGAACATGTTTCAACTCATCATGGGACATAAGGATCAGCAGAGTATTGATTTATCATTTTCCCTTCAGGTTCAAAGTTGCTTGCCTTGGTCCATCTGCACCTATGGGCTATGCTCTTCTGTTGATATTTAATCAATGTGATCATCTTGGAACCCATCTCCCACTGCCTGTCCCATCAGGGAGCGTGTCAAGGACACACACAGACAAAAAAGAACATCTACTTCACCAATGTGTTGTTGCTAATACACAGCAGAGTTCGTTGTTTCTCCTATAATTACTCCATAATTATAATTAGTTTCATCATCAGACCTCCAAATAATTATCCACAAGATAACAAAAGAGAAATCAATATGTGATCTGCAGTTGAGAAAGAGTTTATAACATATAAGTGTTCTTCGACTGGTTTTATGGAAAGGAGCCCCTGTCCATGTGAACTCTATCCAGTTCTCCACCGTTTTGAACAGATCCTTAAACTGCTTTGTGGCTTTTTAAAATTTATTTATTTTTCTTTCTTTCTTTCTTGTGTTTGTTGTGCAATGTAATCTTGAGATACCTTGCTGATTTGTCTCTAAAACAGGTGACAAAAACTGGAATCCGATGCAGCAGACTCTTTTCCACAGGAAAACACGCCTGGAAGGATGGTGAGATCCCTGGCACTGATCCTTTTGCTATCCCTTGAAGAGTGCAAAAGTGTGACCACAAAGTGCCCTCGACCCCAATTCTTCACTGTTCCTCATGACTGGTATCAGCCAGGGACGCTTCTCATTGGTGGAATGGCATCTCAGGTCATTTATGTATTTAATGAAGTTTCCTTCCAAAATATCCCTTCACAAGATATTGGCTTTGATCTTCCAGTGTAAGAAACTCAAACTACCTCCCCCTTCCCAAAACAAGTACTACTCAACTCCTATAAATAGTAATGTGTAGTAAATACAAATGTATTTTTATTTGTACTTATTTGTATAAGTTTTTGGGGTTTGGGGAAGAAACCAGAGTCAGGTAGTGCATTCCAGGCATTGATCACTCTGTTGCTGAAGTCGTATTTTCTGCAGTCGATTTTCGAGCGGTTTACATTGAGTTTGAATCTATTGTGTGCACATGGGTTGTTGCGGATGAAGCTGAAGTATTCATTGACAGGTAGGACATTGTGGCAGATGATTTTATGAACTACATTTAGATCTTATTTCTATCAATGCCATTTTCCAGACTGCTTACAGTCACCTACTACTTTGATATTTATTTATTTATTTATTTATTTATTTATTTATTTATTTATTTATTTATTTATTTATTTATTTATTTATTTTGTCAAGTACGTGTTGGTAATATACATAGATGTAACATTGTTTATATACATAAGATTGGTACTGATAAGAGGGAACATTAGGACAGGGAGGGTAGGCACGCTGGTGTACTTATACACAATAATTATATTGTGTTGAATATAAGCTGTAGTTTCTTATTATAACTCTTTTTCCTTCTTAATAAACATTAACTCAGTGTTATCTTCATCTTTCTGCATGTATTATGCAGTATTGTGCTGAATTGCAGAGAAAGTGATGAGTTTTCCTAAATTGGAGAAAGCAATGTTCTATGGTTACAAAGAGCATATGAAACTTGGGAATATGGATAAAAAGATGTTAACATTGACATAGAATAGAATGGAATTCTTTATTGGCCAAGTGTGATTGGACACACAAGGAATTTGTCTCCGGTGCTTAAGCTCTCAAAGTACATACAAGCTACAAGTGTTAAGTTAAGATTGATGAGCAGGCAGTTAATTAGTTTGTTAGTTAGTTAGTTAAGTTAAGTTAAGATTGATTCGCAAAGAGACTGACTATTGCATACTTTTCTCTATGAAGAAATTTAGTTATAGATAAAGAGAGAAATTGGGAAGAAGACATTGTGTGTGTGTGTGTGTGTGTGTGTGTGTGTGTGTGTGTGTGTGTGTGTGTGTGTAACATTTGTTACACATATAGACAATATGTTACACATATAGACAATATAGTTTGTTGACTATAGAAAACTGCCTGGATGGTCCCAGGAGGGGCCGAAAGGCAAAAGGAAGCTGTGATGTTTCCTTCCATACACCAGGATGACTCGACAGAATAAACACACACACACACACACACACACGTGTGTGTGTGTGTGTGTGTGTGTGTGTGTGTGTGTGTGTGTGTGTGTCTCTGTCTCTGTCTCTCTCTGTGTGTGTGTAACATTTTTTGCTGATAAATGAAAATAAAGGGAGACTATTACAGATCTATTTCGAGCTATTTTGCTCTCATCAGATAGCCATACCCTTAGTGGGAATTGAACCTGGGCAGTCTGCTTGTAAGGCAGCAGTTTAACCTCTAGGCCACAAGGTTCTCTTCCCTATCAGCTCTTCACCAGGAAAGGGTTATATATGTTTATTCTGTCGAGTCATCCTGGTGTATGGAATATACGTGTGTGTGTGTGTGTGTGTGTGTGTGTGTGTGTGTGTGTGTATGGCTATCTGACGAGAGCAAAATAAGCTCGAAATAGATCTATAATAGTCTCCCTTTATTTTCATTTATCAGCAAAAAATCCTACACACACACACACACACACACACACACACACACACACACACACACACACACACACACACACACACACACACACACACACACACACACACACACACACACACACACACACATATATATATATATATATATATATATATATATATATATATATATATATATATATATATATATATATATATATATATATATATATGGAGAGAGGGGGGGGGAGGGAACTGTTTCCTATTAGCCTAATAAAAAATGGTGCATGATTCAGTTTTTGGAGCATCATTTATTGCAGGACTAGAAAAGCTTTTCCCTGAGAGTTGCTCACTTGCTTTGTGTGTTCAAGGGAAGACTTTTAATATCACATGTGCTGTGGTTGGAGGCATTTCACTGATTTCTAAATATTGATTTCTGTTCAGATGCATTTCATAATGCACATATTGAAAGCTTGCTCTCCCACTTTATCTCCTCCCCTCTTTTCCGTCCATTAGGATGGAAACTAAACAAGGAGAGAAGCAACTTAGAACTAAGGAGGAATTTCCTGACAGTTAGAACAATTTATCAGTGGAACAGCTTGCTTCCAGAAGTTGTGAATGCTCCAGCACTGGAGGTTTTTAAGAAGAGATTGGGCAACCATTTGTCTGAAGTGGTGTAGGGTGTCCTGCTTGAGCAGGGGGTTGGACTAGAAGACCTCCAAGGTCCCTTCCAATGCTTTTATTCTGTTTTTTTCCCTTTTGAATAAACATTGACTCAGTGTTATATTGCTATATTCACCTTGCTGCATATGCAGTATTGTGTTGAATTGCAGAGAAAGTGATGAGTTTTGTTAAATTGGACAAAGCAATGTTCCATGTCTGGGAAGAGTATATGAAACTTGGAAATATGGATGAAAAAGATGTTAAAATTGACATAGAATAGAATAGAATTCTTTATTGACCAAGTGTGATTGGACACACAAGGAATTTGTCTCCAGTACATAAGCTCTCAGAGTACAAACAAGCTACAAGTGTTAAGCTAAGATTGAGTCATTGATTTCTAAATATTGATTTATGTTCAGATGCATTTCATAATGCAGATATTTAGATTTAGATTAACAGAGTTGGAAGGGACCTATTAGGTCATCTAGTCCAACCCCCTGCTCAAGCAGGAGACCCTACACCATTTCTGACAATTGGCAGTCCAATCTCTTCTTGAAAGTCTCTAGTGTTGAGGTTCCCACAATCTCTGAGTGCAAGCTGTTCCATTGATCGATTGTTCTCACTGTCAGAAAGTCCTCCTTGTTTCTAGGTTGAATCTCTCCTTGATCAATTTCCATCCATTGTTCCTTGTCCGGCCTTCAGGTGCTTTGGAGAATAGCTTGACTCCCTCCTCTTTGTGGCAGCCCCTGTGGCAGCAGTGGAACACTGCTATCATGTCTCCCCTGGTCCTTCTTTTTGCTAGACTGTCCATGCCCCAGTTCCTGCAACCGCTCTTCATATGTTTTAGTCTCCAGTTCCCTGATCATCCTGGTTGCTCTCCTCTGCACTTTTTCTCAATATCTTTTTTATAGTGTGGTGACCAAAACTGGATGCAATACTCCAGGTGTGGTCTAACTAAGGCTTTATAGAGTGGTATTAGTACCTCTCTTGATCTAGATTGTATCCCTCTGTTAATGCAATTTAGGATTGTGTTGGCTTTTTTGGCTGCTGCTGCACACTGCTGGTTAATGCTTAGCTGGTTGTCCACTATGACTCCAAGATCCCTCTCACAATCACTGCTATTAAGCCTGGTTTCACCCAGTTTATATATATACTTTTGGTGGTTTTTTTTACCTATGTGTAGGATTTTACTTTTTTCTTCATTGAATTTCATTTTGTTAGATAGGGCCCAGCGCTCAAGTCTGTCAAGATCCATCTGGATTTTGAGCCTATCTTCTAGGTTGTTAGCTATTCCTGCCAGTTTAGTGTCATCTGCAAATTTGGTAAGTTACCCTTCTATTCCCTCATCTAAGTTGTTTATGAAGATATTGAAGAGTATTGGGCCTAAGACAGAGCCTTGTGGTACCCCACTGCTTACTTCTCTCCATGTGGTCTTAGACCCATTAAGGACTACTCGTTGAGTACAGTTTGCCAGCCAGTTGTGGATCCATCCGGTGGTGAGGTTGTCTATCCCACTTTTCTCTAATTTACAAAGAAGTAGGTTATGGTCTACTTTGTCGAATGCCTTGCTGAAATCTAGGTATATTATGTCTACAGTGTTTCACTGGTCTACTAGTTTAGTCATGGTGTTGAAGAATGAAATGAGATTGGTTTGGCATGATCTGTTTTTAACAAACCCGTGCTGGCTGCTAGTTATTATTTTATTTGTTTCTAGGTGTTGACAGATCTGATTTTTAATTATCTTTTCCAGTATCTTCCCAGGTATTGATGTTAGGCTGATTGGTCTGTAGTTTCCTGGGTCAGTTTTTTTCTCCTTTTTTGAAGATGGGAACCACATCAGCTCTTTTCCAGTTCTCTGGTAGTTCCCCTGTATTCCAGGATTTTCGAAAGATGTGGTGCAGTGGTTCTGAGATGAAAGCTTGCTCTCTCACTTTATCTACTCCCCTCTTTTCGGTCCATTAGGATGGAAACTCATCAAGGAGAGAAGCAACCTCAAACTAAGGAGAAATCACCTGACAGTTAGAACAATTTATCAGTGAAACAACTTGGGTCCAGAAGTTGCTGGTTCTCCAGTACTGGAGTTTGGACAATGATTTGTCTGAAATGGTATAAGGTTTTCTGCCTAAGCAGGGGGTTGGACTAGAAGACCTCCAAGGTCCATTCCAATTCTATTATTCTGAACCTTGATTTATCTTCATAATTCTGGTCACATTGCATTATCCTAAGAGTTATGCTGGTCAAGATGTTCAAATTCATACGTAAAAAGCCTTGCAACTCTATTTGCAGGATGCTGACTAAATTCTACCAGAATGTGTTGGCTTTGGCATTTGCTGTAAATACAATCAACAAGTCTCCAACAATTTTGCCAAATATCACACTGGGCTTCCACATCTTTGACACCTACTATGATCAGAGGATGACTTATTACAATCTTCTCAATTTGCTCTTTAAATTGCACACTTTTCTTCCTAATTATGAATGCGGACCTCCTAAAAACCTAATTGCTTTGGTCGGGGGATTTGGATCTGACACCTCTTTCCACCTGGCAGATATTTTAGGACTCTACAAGATTCCACAGGTGAGGATTAGGCATAGCTGCAGGGAACAGCTTTGGCTACTTGTAATAATCTTATGTTCATCACACAAGTGATTTTGAAATAGGAAAAAGAATCTAGAAAATCAAAGCAATTAAAGCTTAGAGAATTTGAGAAATAAGGACTCCTGGGAGGATCAGCGAGGTTCCAAATCCTTCTTTCTAATTCACATTGGTCAGATTTCTCCATCTCTTATTATACATTTCTGTTTTTATTAGAAATTATGTTTATATATAGCATCACAGAGCAAACAAAGAATACAATCACCATGTGCTTTACTGCTCAACAGTTTAACTGTCACAGTAAACAGGAAAATCTCCTCAGAACAAAAATACCATAGGCTAGATATCATAGTTCATACCTGATGTTCATCCATCATGTTCGAAGAGGACCTTGATATCTAACAGGTTGTGGGCTGTCCACAATATGTCCACAGGTGGCTGGTAAGGCCTATACAGGCACGAAATGTTCTGCCACATGTTGGGCAGACATATGTGGGCACCACTGTTGCAGCATTTGCAGCTCTGGCTTTGCGGAGTGCCCGCTTCTCTTGTGCTATGGTTGTTCTTCTGTCCTCAGATGTCTGGCAGCCTTGGTGGATCAGCGTGCACCATGTTGATCGATCTTGTGCCAGGGTTTCCCAGGAGGTGGTGTCGATATCCAGGGACTTGATGTTAAATAAGTAAAAGGGAAAGGTTTAGTTTTAGCAAAGAGAAAATGAAAGGTAGGAATTTCCTTTCTACTGGTTTGTTTGTTTGTTTGATTGATTGATTGATTGATTGATTGATTGATTGATTGATTGATTGATTGAAGACACCATGCTTTTCTGCACTTTGTCTTTCAGCTCACATATGGATCGTTTGCTCCTGAGGACATTGTAAAATCCAAGGATCCTACTTTTTATCGCATGGCCCCAAACGATGAGAACCAGTACATGGGAATTATCCATCTGCTCCTACACTTTGGCTGGACATGGGTGGGTCTTTTCACAGGAGATGACGACAGTGGGAAATATTTCTTGCAAAGCATGGAAGCGTCTTTTTCCAGGTATCGAATTTGTTCAGCCTTCATTCAGGTGTTCCCATGCCAAGGCCGTGTCTTGTCCATCGACGATATGGGTACGTTTGGAAATCTCCACATCTCTGTTATGGATCCAAGGGCCAGAGCCTTTATCATCTATGGAGATACCATGAATCTTATGTGGTTAATTACCTATAGCACTCTTCTAGTGTCTGACAATGCGTATTTAGGAAAGGTGTGGATCATGACGGCCCAGATGGAATTTGCAGTAACGGGCGTGACAAGACGGATGGATTTTCAAATGTTCCAAGGTGCCATATCCTTCGCAATTCATTCCCAGGAACCTCAGGAATTTCACATGTATCTCGAGAAGAAAAATCCATACCAGCCTGAAGGTGATGGTTTTGTCCAGTTGTTCTGGGAACAGGTTTTTGAATGTTCGTTTCCAAATGCTGGAGAAACATTGGCGCAAGATGAACTATGTACTGGGAAGGAGAACCTGGAGAAGCCTCCTCGGTCTGTTTTTGAAGTGAGAATGAGTGGCCACAGCTACAGTATATACAATGCTGTCTATGCAGTAGCCCATGCTCTCCACGCAATGCACTCATCAAAGACCAAACACCGAGTAAGAATGGGGCAGCAAAGACTCGAGTTTGAAGACACGCAACCTTGGCAGGTAATGTTCCCATAACAGAATGATATATAACAGAATAACAGAGATGGAAGGGACCTTGGAGGTCTTCTAGTCCCATCCCCTGCTCAGGCAGGAAACCCTATAGAATTTCAGACACATGGTTGTCCAATTTCTTATGTTTTCCATGGTCCTGCTGCCAGAAAATAAACAGCATATCAATGTATCCAATCGTCAATGAAATATATATTGACAATTAGAATTAATAGTTCCACTCTTGGGTACTTATGTCCATTATTGCTTTCATGGGAAACCAAATGCTTGCCTAGTTAGAGAAAAATGTTTTGATCATTAAGATGTTGAGACTCTAGAAAGAATGCAGAGAAGAGCAACAAAGATGATTAGGGGACTGGAGGCTAAAACATGAAGAAGGGTTACTGGAAATGGGTATGTCTAGTTCAGGGTCTGCAACCTGTGGCTCTGGAGCCGCATGTGGCTCTTTCATCCCTCTGCTGCGGCTCCCTGTCACTCAAAATATGCGTCAAAACCATTTGATGCAAAATATGCGTCAAATGTGGGACACTTGCCGGCACGTGATTTATTGAGCAGTTCGACCCATCTTTTTTTTCGGAGTTCAAATTGTTTTTGTTGCATGCAGAAATAAAAATGTGTTTTCTCTGTAGCAGGTCATTTATTTCATAAATGCAACACACTATTGTTTTTTTATACATAGCATAAAGGTAAAAAACGGTATGTACCTGACTCAGTAGTTTCTTCCCCTAACCCCAAAAACTTCAACCTCGAATTATCTACCATCGACCTCACCCCATTCCTAAGAGGTCAGTAAGGGGAGTGCATAAGCGCACAACCATGCCTACCATTCCTGTCCTAATATACCCATATATTCATACCTCTTTTACTCTTATTCATGCTTGTACTATTACATATATATTCAATCATGTTTTACTGTTTATGCTTTGCTTATAATCATATATGCTTGACAAATAAACAAATACAAATATGCAGTGTTATCTTCACT
This sequence comes from Diadophis punctatus similis, assembly GCA_023053685.1. Classification (NCBI taxonomy): domain Eukaryota; kingdom Metazoa; phylum Chordata; class Lepidosauria; order Squamata; family Dipsadidae; genus Diadophis; species Diadophis punctatus. The sequence goes on along the minus strand of JALIGW010000052.1, from coordinate 2,959,750 downwards.
TTACATGTCAATAGGGTTTTGCGGCTCCCGGTGTTTTCTTTTCTGTGGGAAACAGGTCCAAATGGCTCTTTGAGTGTTTAAGGTTGCCGACCTCTGGTTTAGTTTAATGAAAAGAAGGACTAGGGGAGACATGATAGCAGTGTTCCAATATCTCAGGGGTTGCCACAGAGAGGAGGGGGTCAAGCTATTCTCCAAAGCACCTGAAGGCAGGACAAGAAGCAATGGGTGGAAACTAAACAAGGAGAGAAGCAACTTAGAACTTAGGAGAAATTTCCTGACAGTTAGAACAATTAATCCGTGGAACAGCTTGCCTCCAGAAGTTGTGAATGCTCCAACACTGGAAGTTTTTAAGAAGATGTTGGACAACCATCTGTCTGAAGTAGTGTAAGGTTTCCTGCCTAAGCAGGGAGTTGGACTAGAAGACCTCCAAGGTCCCTTCCAACTCTGTTGTTGTTGTTGTTGTTGTTGTTGTTGTTGTTGTTGTTGTTGTTGTTGTTATTATTATTATTATTATTATTATTATTATTATTATTATTATTATTATTATTATTATTATTATTATTATTATTATTATTATGTAGTGTAGAGCCATATTAATAGCATCATCTGTTGATCTGTTTGCTCAGTAGGCAAATTCCAGGGGGTCTAACTATGGATCCGTGATGGTTTTCAAGTGGGACAGCACTAGCCTTTCAAAGGTTTTCATAACCACAGATGTTAGAGCAACTGGTCTATAGTCATTCAGTTCCTTGATGGTGGGCTTCTTCGGCACTGGGATGATAGTAGAGCGTTTGAAGCAAGAAGGAACATAACACATCTCTAGCGATTTATTGAAGATTCGGGTGAAGATGGGGGCCAATTGGTCAGCACAGACTTTTAAGCAAGAAGGAGTTATCTTGTCTGGGCCTGGAGCTTTTCCTGGCTTTTGTCTGTGAAATAGATCTTGCACTTCCGTTTCTGTTATCACTAGGGGTTGTGAACCCAATGGTATGGGGTCAGTTGTAGGAGGCTTGGCTGTTGTTGGTGTGTCTGAGATGGGGGTTGTGGAGATAGGTGGCTGTAGTTTCCTTTCAAACCTGCAGTAAAACACGTTCAGGTCATCTGCCAGTTGCTGATTTCCTTTAGCCTGGGAAGGTGGTTTGCCATAAGCAGTGATATTTTTAAGATTTCTCCACATGTTTGCTGGTTCATTTGTTGAGAACTGATTCTTTAGCTTTTCAGAGTAGCTTCTTTTTGCTGCTCTGATCTCCCTTGTTAATACATTTCTGGCCTGATAGTACAGCATTTTATCACCTTTTCTATAGGCTTCCTCTTTGGAATGCCATAGCTGCTTAAGTTTAGCTGTGAACCAAGGTTTGTTGTTGCTGTATATTCGCAAGTTCCTGGTCGGTACACATGGGTCTTCACAGAAGTTGACATATGATGTTACAGTATCTGTGAGTTCATCCAGGTCTGCAGAGGTATCTTCAAAAATATTCCAATCAGTGCAGTCTGTTATTCAATATAGTATTCTATATAAAGGATAGATAGATAGATAGATAGATAGATAGATAGAGAGAGAGAGAGAGAGAGAGAGAGAGAGAGAGAGAGAGAGAGAGAGAGAGAGAGAGAGAGAGAGAGAGAGAGAGAGAGAGAGAGAGAGAGAGAGATGAGAGATTCCTCCTAACTTCAATGAAACCTCTGTGAGATTTATTGTCCTGAAACAATATTATTGTCCTCCCTTCTTAAGGTCATAGCAGCCCATGTCAGCAGAAAACAATAATCTGTTAACAACATTTCTCTAAAACAATGGAATACAATTTTTGGAATCTTATCAACTGGATGCCTTTCACTTTTATAACCCATTTGTCATTCTGCTACTGGAAATCAGGCATTGGGAGGAGACTCATATCTTAACTCACAAGAGAGGATTGCCTATGTGGACAGAAGGGATTCATTCTCAAGATCTAAAGAAAATACCGAATCAATTTAAGTTTCTGAAGCTGGGTGTGGGCTATAACATACATTTCCTACCTGCTAGACTCATACCTTATTACCTATTGTCCTTCCTTCCTTCCTTCCTTCCTTCCTTCCTTCCTTCCTTCCTTCCTTCCTTCCTTCCTTCCTTCCTTCCTTCCTTCCTTCCTTCCTGTCACATAGTGAATATTGTCAGTTGTATGTCTATGCAGGGTGATACACCCCTATCCTAATATTATGGTACATTCCAATATAAGCAGAACACGTGATATGATGAGTGCGCATGTGTGCATTCCTAAACCACCATTAATTCTCTTCTAACTTAGCTGTTGACCTGAACGGTTGTGTTTTCTTAGCAAAGATGTAATTATTCAGGATTCATTGTTTTTGTACTGAAATAAATATTTTCTATTAGACTTTTAATCTCGGCTTTATTTCTAACTGTCTGAATTCCAAGAAAAGATCTAAATTGCCTCTATGAGATCTTATTCTCATTTCAACACTTCCTTCCTTCCTTCCTTCCTTCCTTCCTTCCTTCCTTCCTTCCTTCCTTCCTTCCTTCCTTCCTTCCTTCCTTCCTTCCTTCCTTCCTTAGATCTTCCTAACTGATGCAGAAAATAATCTCCTAGATTAATTTATACTGAATTTAATTGCTTCCAAAATGTCATAGGTTGACATTATACTCTTAATTTTATTATCCCTCTACTGTTTTCCCTTCCTCCCAGTTACATGCATTTCTTCAAGGGATGTCATTTAACAATTCAGCTGGAGAGATCCTGAATTTCAACGAGAAAAGAGAAATTGTTGCTGGATTTGATATAATGCACATGATTTTATTCCCAAACAACTCCTTCCATAAAGTCAAAATTGGATGGTTAGAACCAGTGGCTTTTGAAGAAGAACAATTCTTTATAGATGATGAAATTCTTGAGTGGCCCAGCACCTTTAACCATGTATGTATTCTTAGATTTCCTGGACAGATTTTCCTTCAGTAAGATAACGCATTTGTGGTTACACATTTCCACCACTGTAAAATTTGTCCATACCAAAAGATGTTGCAGTGAGGTCTAGGACAACTCACTATGGCTGACTTGCCACAGTCAACTTGCCCTGGCTGTCTACCCTGGTCAACTAGCCAAAAACAACTCATTGCAGGCCAACTCGCCATGGAACAACTTGCTATGGCCATCTCGCCACAGGGCAATTTAACACAGGATAATTCAAGAGAGGGACAAGTGAATTGCAGCTGGTCTTCTCTTGCTTTAGGTTTGAACCTTCTCAAGTTAGAAGTCCTCAAGGATGGGGTGAGCTGCAATTCTACTTGTCCCTTTCTTGAGTTATGCCATGTTGAATTGTCCTATAGCAGTGATGGCGAACCTATGACACGTGGGCCACAGGTGGCACGCGGAGCCATATCTGAGGGTCGGCAAAGCGTTGCCCTATGTCAGCCCCAGTGCACATGCGCGTGCTGGCCAGCTGATTTTTAGGCTTCTTTTCGGCCATTTTTCGCTCTCCCCAGGCTTCAGGAGCCTTCCCAGAACCCTGGGTGCTATATTTCATAGCTGGCAGGGCATAAACTGAGTCTTGACGAGGAGACTTGAACAAGTAACATTTTATTAACAGAACAGGAGAACAACTCTCGAAATAACATCTGAGGTAAAATGCTCCTGACAGCTCCTTAAATAGACGGCTGTCAAATGGAGCAATCAATCACCATTCACCAATGATTCCACTCCTAGAGCGGCCTCTAGTGGGGCACCGGAATACTGCACTGGGGATGGCAAAAACGGCTCAGTTTGGCCATTTTTCGCTCTCCCCAGGCTTCAGGAAAATAATACAATTTTAGCACACTTTTTAAAAATGCTTACATTTATATTATATGTATATATATTCATGCATGTTGGGCATTGATCTGTTTTCCAATTTTCAGGATTCCCCCAAAATAACTAAATGTTCTTAGCTTCCTTACTACCTGGACTCTTTTGATTTTTATGAACAGGTATGTCCTAGTTCTGTGTGCAGTGACTCATGCCCACCAGGGTTTCAGAAACAAAAGAAGGAAGGGGAGAAATTTTGTTGCTATGACTGTTTACCATGTCCAGAAGGAAAGATTTCCAACCAGACCGGTAGGTGATATAGCACCCTCAATTCTTCACCTGTCCTTAGGATTATATAAAGTGGTGCCATTCCACACCTGAGGATTGCCTTAATTCAGATTAAGGAAGCAACCCAATTTGAGCTGGTGTCAAGAGTTTAGAGATAGGCTGTCAGGGCTTGGGTGGAGTCGTGGGGTGGAGTCACGGAATGGTGGTGGGAGGCTTTAATAGCAATAGCACTTAGACTTATATACCGCTTCATAGTGCTTTACAGCCCTCTCTAAGCGGTTTACAGAGTTCAGCATATTGCCCCCAACAATCTGGGTCCTCATTTTACCGACCTCAGAAGGATGGAAGGCTGAGTCAATCTTGAGCCGGTGAGATTTGAACTGCTGAACTGCTGAACTAGCAGTAGCCTGCAGTGCTGCATTTAACCACTGCGCAAAGGTGGGGGGGAGCATTGCACAATATCTCTGACAATCTGTCAGTTTCCGGAACAGCGCAGAAAAAAACCTTCAAACAATGTCTTTTGTGTAGAGAAGTCTTTATCTTGTGCTCTGGCACGATCCGACAAACACCCGTGAATGGTGAAATATTGTCAGTGCTATTGTGCAGTGCTCCCCACCACCTTTTAAAGCCTCCTACCACCATCCCGTGACTCCACCCCGTGACTCCATTTACAGCCCAAATTCAACTCCAGCCAGCTGACAGTACATTCGTGATTTGCAGAGTAACTAGCCATCCTCCTGCTAAGCAACGCCTTCGGCAATGTGCTTAGAATTGCAGCCGTTTCCGGGCCCACCTCTCAGCTGAGCAGCTGTGATGCCGTCAGCAGCTGCAGTGAACATGGTGACGCCTACAGCAGCGAGGATAGCCGGCCTTCAGAGAACACAGCAAGAATGGCGGGGCAGCCAAGGCTGCAGCGGGTGTGATGGTGTCTGGAATGGCAAGCCTCCGTGTGGGAAGGGAAGGTGGTCAGCAGCTCCCCACTCCCGCCCCCAGCCCTGGCGCGTCAGGGGTGACATACGCAAGATTAAGAAACATGAGCTCTTGAGCCTTCTTATTGCCATTAAAGTATTATAGCACAGTCTTGAAAGTCAACCAGATATTTTTCCAGTACTACTTGAGTTTAATAGAACCAAGTTAGTTATTGCTTTTTTGTAGCATTTATTGGGATTTTGATATCATTTCGAGAGTCAGTCTTAACAGACAGATTAACAGAGTTGGAAGGGACCTTGCAGGTCATCTACTCCCTACCCAAGCAGGAGACCCTACATCTGCCTCTACTTAGGATCAAACTCACAACCTCCTGATTGTGAGGCGAGAGTATTCCATCATAGGTGGTGGCTTGTGTTTAAAAACAGAGACATGGAACTTTGATGGCTCCTCTATGTTGTTCAAGTGAGCTGTCTTGATTTGGCTTCCAATCCAGTCAAGCTGTAATAGCAGTAGGGAAATCTACTTACCTTCCCTACTAGTTCAGAAGTGCGTGATTTGTGCACACATGTGTGATTTGTGTGTGCGCATGTGATTTGCACACACATGCTTGCTTTGTTTTTTGTTAAAAAACAAAAATGGCGGCATCTGGGTGGGTGGGCGGAGCCTTGTACTGCCGTCGCTACCGGTTCTACAAACCACTGGTGGTCGCCGCTACTGGTATGACCGAACCGGGCCAAACCGGTAGCATTTCACCCCTGTGTAATAGATGTGTTTACTTTTCTTAATTTTGTTTCTTGCAATTTTCTTTTAAGACATGGATGAATGTATGCAGTGCCAAGATGATCAATATCGAAGCCAGAGCAATGACAGCTGCTTCCCCAAGATCATAACATTTCTTTCCTATGAAGAACCATTAGGCATGAGTTTAGTTTCAATTGTCCTTTGTTTTTCACTGGTCACAGTCTTGGTGTTTATTGCTTTTATTAAGCACAGTGATACTGCCATAGTCAAAGCCAATAACCGAGAACTCACTTACACCCTTCTTTCCTCTCTCCTCCTCTGCTTCCTCTGTTCTTTCTTATTCCTTGGCCACCCCCACAAAGTCACTTGCCTCATTCGCCACGTTGCTTTTGGTATCATCTTTACTGTGGCAGTATCTTGTGTGCTGGCCAAAACCATCACTGTAGTTCTTGCTTTCATGGCCACCAAACCGGGATCCAATGTGAGGAGGTGGATGGGGAAAAGGCTGGCCAACACCATTGTCCTTTCCTGCTCTGTCATTCAAGCTGGCATTTGTACTGTATGGCTTGCCATTGCTCCTCCGTACCCCAAGTTGGACATGAAATCCCTGCCGAGCGAGATAATAGCAGAATGCAATGAAGGCTCTACCGTCATGTTTTATTTTGTTTTGGGCTACATGGGACTTCTGTCCATCATCAGCTTCATCGTGG
>JALIGW010000052.1:2913308-2948308 GCA_023053685.1 Diadophis punctatus similis | reverse complement strand
TTATCGGAATATTTTGAAACAAGAAGAGTAATTTTGGTAGAATGTTCATCTTAATCGCCGCAATTCTTCCCATTAGTGAGAGCCTCAAATTTCTCCATCTCTCCAAATCTTCTTTTATGTTGTTCATTAGTTTAACATAATTGTCCTCTTTAATTGATGTGCATCTTGCAGTTATGTAAATTCCTGAATATTTCATTTTCTTCACTATCTGTATATTTATTCCACTGGCCAACTCCTCCTTCTGTTTGTTCATCATATTTTTGACTATCATTTTAGTTTTATCCTTGTTAATTTTCAATCCGGCTACATCTTGACATTCTGTTAAGAAGAGAAGGGGGGATCAATCCCTGGAGGTCGATGGATCGTTGCTTCCCTTTTGAAAACATACTTACTTAGAAAATAAAACCGAGATTCAAATCTAATTAACAAAATATTTATTTCAGTAGAAAAATAATAATAAGAATCCTTAGTAAGCTACATTTTATCGGCTAAAGAAATAAATCACTTCTACCTTCGGTAGAAATGGCGAAGAGAAAGGGAAGGAGGAAACCTCTGGAATGCAGACATGCGTAGTAGAATATATCAGCTAAAATTAGAGCAACACCTTACAGCTGTGGCTAGGGGGGCCTATGCACAGGTTCGCCTGGTGCACCAATTGCGGCCATACTTGGAGAAGGAGGCTCTACTCACGGTCACTCACGCCCTTGTCACCTCGCGTTTGGACTACTGCAATGCGCTCTACATGGGGCTACCCTTGAAGAGTATTCGGAGACTCCAGTTGGTGCAAAATGCGGCTGCGCGTGCTGTGGTGGGTGTGCCAAGGTACACCCATGTTACACCTATATTCCGCCAGCTGCATTGGTTGCCCATCGGTCTCCGGGTACAATTCAAGGTGTTGATCATCATCTTTAAAGCCCTTCATGGCCTAGGACCAGGCTACCTTCGGGACCGCATTCTGCCTCACACTTCCCTTCGACCGGTTAGGGCCCACAGAGTTGGCCTCCTCCAGGTCCCGTCAGCCAAACAATGCCGGTTGGCGGGCCCTAGGGGGAGAGCCTTCTCTGTGGGGGGCCCCACGCTCTGGAACCAACTTCCCCCAGAGACCCGAACCATCCCCACTCTGCTGGCCTTCCGGAAAGCCGTTAACACATGGCTCTTCCTGCAGGCGGGGGGAAAGACTAAATTACATCTGAACTCCCCCCCCCTTTTGGTATGACTGATTGTGAATAATTCTCTTAACTTTTGTACTTTTTTAAATTGTTGTTTTTAAACTATTGTTTTATTGATGTTCTTATAAAACTGTTGTATGCCGCCCTGAGTCCCTCGGGAGTAGGGCGGCATAGAAGAACAAACAATAAATAAATAAATAAATAAATAAAATAAATATCATATGTCTGCTTGTCCATAAATATAAGAAAACAGTAGAAAACATAGAGATGCACAAACTGACAATATTCACATCGTGACATTCTACTACCTCCATAAGTTTCAAACCCGATCTAATAAAAACTAGATCGTCTGCGAAGGCTTGCAGTTTGTAAACTTCTCTGGTTTCTCTTCAGATCGTATAAACCTTTCATCTTTTGACAGCTGAAATCCTAACGACGAGAGATGGGAGGAGATAGAGAGGGGTATGTCATTTTTCTTATGACCAGCACTTATTTGGTGGCAAGTTAGAGGACCAAGTTTGTGGTTGGTTTGCAGTAATGTTACCAATTGCTCCTCAGTAGCATCTAGAAGAAACCATGATAATGTCAACATGAAGGAAAGTGCTATGGTGGGTTGCTGTGGTGTCACAATATCAGATGCACTTTCCTAAGTCATGCCAGCTGAGTGACAACATTATTACACCTATGTGGTTTACCTTCCTTACACATCTTTAGATGCCCACATTGTTTCAATTCTTATTTCCCAATTGTCTGCCTGAAAACAAAGGGAGGAAAAAAAAGAGAGGAGAAAAGAAGGGGAATGAAATCATTAGCTGTCAAGGATATTCCACGGAGGCCAAACAATGACCGTTGAAATTATCTACCATTAGTTTGCTTTGGCACAATGCCAAGAACGGTCTGGAAAACAATGCAGAAAGCAACAGACAAACTAATTTGTCTTCAGATGAAGCTGTGATTAATAACTCCCCTGGGTTTTACCTTTCATAGCCACAACCAGAAACGGAAGAGAGGCACAATTCTGTAAGACATACTATGGTCTCTTCGAATTATAATGCATCACTCATTCAGGGACTCATGCATTCTCAAGGATGTTGATATTCATGTTCAGGTTGAGACCGTTTTCCAAGTCAGGTCTTCAAACTTTCAGGGCACCTTGGGTGAAAGTAGCCAATCCAAGGGATGAGGCAGCAATGGCTACATCCAGAGAAAAGGTCTTCTCGCGGGCTCTAATGCTAGTAGTGTTACTCCTGCTGTTGCCCCAAATATCATGTGCCAAATCCAGCATGAACTGCCCCTTCATCAAGGTACAGCCAGTTCCTCATGAATGGCATAAACCTGGAGATCTCATCATTGGTGGCATGGCTTCTCAAATCATCTGCTTTTTCCCTGCAGTTAACTTTGAGCGATATCCTTATGTGGATCTAGATATTGAACTTGCAGTGTAAGTTTATATATATATTTATTTATTTATTAGTGAGACTTATATACCGCCTCAAAGTGCAAGCACTAAGCGGTTTACACCATTAAGCAATGTATATATTTACATTGCCCCCAACAATCTGGGTCCTCATTTTATCTACCTCGGAAGGATGGAAGGCTGAGTCAACCTTGAGCTGGTGAGATTTGAACAGCTGAACTGCTGATCACAGTCAGCTAAAGTGGCCTGCAATACTGCACTCTAACTGCTGTGCCACCTCGGCTCTCTATGAATATATCTGTATGTATGTATATACTTTTCCTTACTCATGTCAGCTTGGAATTCCAGTAAAATGCTGAAATACCTAGAATGTGCTTTGTGGGTTTTCCCTTTTTAAGAAATTCCAGGGAAAATAGGGGACCACAAAAGATGAAACGGTCAGTCTTGGTTAGGAGATAGGGGAGTGCCAGGGAATACAAAAGGTAAAAGGTAAAAAGAAAATATCTACAGGTCTGCTTCTATATCGTGCCTAGAGAACTGCATGGATGGGTCCACACAGATAATCTGAACTATTCTCAATGTACATTACCCAATATTTTCTTCATTCTTCTTATCAGTGGTTTCACATTTTTACCACATCCTCGTTGTTGTTTTCCCATTTTGTTGCTTCTTTGTTTCTTCTTGGATTCTTCTTTTTAACGTGATCCTTCTGAAGTGGTCTTCATTCAAGCCCTATCACCACCATCCTTGATGGAGAAAATAATTAAAAGCATCATGAGCTTGGGAGGATCAACTAGATGTCATTATTTAGATTGCAATATAAGCTATGTTACAGTTAATGTTGGTTCCATTTATTCCGCCACTTCATCCCTGATGAGTGTTTTGAGTCTCCTGAACCATAAGGTGGGCAGCAAATACATTTCATCAATACATACATACATAAATGAATGTATGGAGTTCACTCTTCCCCAAGGGCCAAATAGAGTGTTTGGCATTGAACAAAGACCCTATAAGCATGTTCAATTCTCAGGCTTTGAAGATTTGCTCTCCTTATTTCATTCATGGTTATATAAAATTGCTTTTGTAAAAATTGAATGTTTTCTATAATCAAGTATGCCCGGGGTGAAATCCTCTGAAGTCTGCTACCTGTTCGCTTTGCATGCGCTTTGTGCATGCATGCATGCTGCGCACTCATATGCGTGGCTGTGAGAAATGAATTTATTTTTGTTAAATAAGAGCCATGGCACAACCATTTTGAAAGCTATTTGTAATGGACAAATAATATTGTGTGACAAAAGGTATTTTATGGATGTCAGCTCATTTTCACTGTTCTCAGATACAGGATATGTTTTTACCATTTTGTGGGAATAGAGAGAGAGGAAGGGATGATATGGAAATGTTTTTCTCTTTTGTTATGCAGGGAATGAGCCAATGGGAATGCACAGGTTCACACAGAAAGAGAGGAAGTGTGGAGCTGTCAGGATGATGAATATGTTCTGGGTTTTTTTTCCTATGTTGTAAATACTGTGTTGGGATGTTACATAATGGGAGGTTGGATGATATGATGTGAGGAGAATGGGAGGAGTAAGGTGGAGTCATGTTTTGTATAAATCCATGTTTCTGGATAATGGCTGTGTCTCTATTTGTATCAGGGATTCTGACCTTTAGAGGCCCTTTGATCAAAGAAATAAAGAATCTGTATATATTGTTCTTAATCTGGATTCCTGCTTAATTATTTTTCTCACAGTGGCAGGCACTACCGTGCAGCACTGAAAAAGGAGCATTTTGAAGCCATCAGAGTCTGCAAAGTTAAGTAGAACAGCAAGGGGGGGAATCAGCTGTGCCGCATGATTTAGATTAGCTAGAAAGCAGGAAATCCTGCTTTCTAACTAATCTAGATCGTGCGGCACAGCTGATCATCACACAGCTGATTCTCCCAAACTGGTAGCATTTTTTACTACCAGTTCGGGCAAACAGGTCTGAACCATAGCATTTCACCTCTGAGTATGTCTGAATGGACTAGTGCAGGAATTAAATAATTTGATCAGTGTTAGAATTGAGGTCTATAAGGTATTCAAACACAAGAATAGACCTTCTGTTTTTAGCCAGGTCCATTTTTATTCAGCAGTTTGTTTCTTAGATTGATCAGCCCAGATTTTTCTTTGTTGTAAGCCTGCAGCTCCTAATGTTTGCATACATCAAGACTTTATGATTGTTCATAAGGCAAATAGCCCCCCCTTAGAGCTGTCTTCCATGGATTTAATTTGAAAAGCTACCACATTTAGTAGTCATCACCAGATCATGTAATAATTTAATCTCACTGTTCAATTACTCGCTGTGTAAAAGAGTGCTTTCTTTGATCGGTTCTATATTGCCTTCCAATTATTTTATTTATGTATGTATTTATTTATTTATTATGGTGTTCTTATATGCCGCCCAACTCCTGAAGGACTCAGGGCGGCGATTATATGTTTTATTCCAATGATACCCACCTTCATTGGATGAATTCTTGTTCTAGTGCTTTGAAAATGAGTCAAGAAGTTTTCCCTGTCTATTTTCTCCAACTATTTACAATTTTATACATCTCAATCATCTTCGCTCAAGTCATTTTTTCTCTCTAAATAAATAGACAAGAAATTCTACTTTTTTTCAGTTCTGTGTCCACTGAATAATTGGGCCATATATTTGTCTTTGCAGAATGGTGACAAAATTCTATCAGCATGTCCTGAGTTTGGCATTTGCTGTAAGTGAGATCAATGAAAATGCAAACATCTTGCCAAATCTTACACTCGGGTTTCACATTTATGATAGCTATTATGATGCACGTATGACCTACTGGAGCACCCTGGACCTGCTTTTCAAATCACGGAGATTCCTCCCAAATTACAAATGTGACTCAGAGAGGAATCTTATGGCTGTCGTTGGGGGAATGAGTTTGGACATCTCAACCCACATGGCAGACTTCTTAAATCTTTACAAGATTCCACAGGTAAAAACTAATGTCGAGGAAATCAAACTTGTTATTGTACCATTAATGCAATCTGTCTCCTGTTATATTGTTTCAAGAGAGAGAGAGAGAGAGAGAGAGAGAGAGAGAGAGAGAGAGAGAGAGAGAGACAGAGACAGAGAGACAGAGAGACAGAGAGACAGATAGAGACAGACAGAAAGAGAGAGAGAGACACAGAGAGAGAGAAAGACAGAGCGACACAGAGACAGACAGAAAGAGAGCGAGAGCAAGACAAAGAGAGACAGAGACACACAGAGACAGAGACAGAGAGGCAGAGAGACAGACAGAGAGAGGCAAAGAGACAGAGAGAGACAGAGAGAGGCAGAGAGGCAGAGAGACAGACAGAGACAGACAGAAACAGAGAGAGGGGGAGAGAGACAGAGAGACAGACAGAGACACACAGAGAGAAACACAGAGAGAGAGACAGAGAGAGAGAAAGAGAGAAAGACAGACAGACAGAGACAGACAGAAAGAGAGAGAGAGAGAGAGAGAAAGACAGACAGACAGAGACAGACAGAAAGAGAGAGAGAGAGAGAGAGAGGCAGAGAGGCAGAGAGACAGACAGAGACAGACAGAAAGAGAGTGAGAGCGAGACAGAGAGACAGAGAGAGACAGAGAGACACACAGAGACAGAGAGAGACAGAGAGAGGCAGAGAGGCAGAGAGACAGACAGAAACAGACAGAAACAGAGAGAGGGGGAGAGAGAGGGGGAGAGAGGGAGAGAGACAGAGAGAGGGTGAGAGAGGGAGAGAGAGAGAGAGAGAGCACTGGAAGAAAGGATGAAGTAGAGTCTTGATGGTTTCTAATTCATGCCTTGGTTTTCCAAATGTAGTTTCTGAAATAAAGTATAGTTTATATTATATTATATTATATTATATATATATATATATATATATATATATATATATATATATATATATATATATATGTATGTATGTATGTATGTATGTATGTATGTATGTATGTATGTATGTATGTATGTATGTATGTATGTATGTATGTACGTATATACGTATGTACGTATGTACGTATGTACGTATGTACGTATGTACGTATGTACGTATGTACGTATGTACGTATGTACGTATGTACGTATATACATATATACATATATACATATATACATATATACATATATACATATACATATACATATACATATACATATACATATACATATACATATACATATACATATACATATACATATACATATACATATACATATACATATACATATACATATACATATATATATATATATATATATATATATATATATATATATATATATATATTCTGAGGTTTTCGCGGGTATTTGTATGTAGGTCTTTGGTTATTCGGGTTTTCTCCCGCGTAAAATTGGAAGTGTCTTGGCAACGTTTCAACGAAGTCTCATTCGTCATCATCAGGCTGGTGTCTTCAGCTTCCTGCTTCTAGGAGCAATGTGAGATTGCAGCTGTTTCTTCCTTTTAACTGCCACTGGGGGTTTGAACTGATAGGGTGGGAGCTTGGCTGTGTTCTGATTGGGTGGAGGTTTGTTCTGATTGGGTGGGGGCTTGGCTGTGCTCTGATTGGATGGGGGGTTGGCTGTGCTATGATTGGATGGGGTGTCAGTTTGCTTCATGTATGGAATGGAGGGGTTTAGAGTGGCTAATGATGCAGCTGTGGTCTGGCTTCTGGTTTGTGGCCGTGCCTCATTGGTGTGGGTTTGGGTTTGCTTTTTGCATGGGTGTGTGGTGGTGACATCCTGTGTGGTTTTCGTGAGTGTGGGTCTAGTGTCATTCTTAGTGTTAGGGACTCGTTTGTCAACAAGTGCAGGTTTCCAAATGGCTGGTAGGCGGGAGGTGTCATCTCGTTTATTCATGCTGTGTGGGCGTTTCTCTATCTCAATGGCTTCTCTGATTATTCTGTTGTTAAAGTGTTCAGTTTTGGCGATAGTTCTGATCTTTTTAAAGTTAATTTCATGTCCTGTGGCTTTAAGATGTTGGACCAAGGAAGAAGTTGGTTCCTCTTTTTTGACTGAGTTCTTGTGTTCTTCAATGCGTGCACTTATTCTTCTGTTGGTTTGTCCAATGTATGTGGTGGGGCAGGCGGTGCATGGGATTTCATATACTCCTTGATTTTCTAACTCAATTTTGTCTTTGGGGTTTCTTAGAATGGTGGATATTTTTCGGTTTGTGCAGAATGCTGTCTTGATGTTGTGTTTGTGGAGGATCTTGCTGATTCTGTCTGTGGTTCCTTTTATGTATGGGAGGAGGGCTTTGTCATTTTCTTGTTCTCTTTCTTGGATTTTAGTGGGGGTTTCTTTTTGGATTAGGTTGGTGATCTTATTTCTTTGGAATCCGTTGGATGTTAGTACGTTAGTGAGAGTGTGTAGTTCGGTTTTTAGGTGTTGTTCGTCAGCTAAGCGTTTTGTTCTGGAGATGAGTGTCTTGGCTACGGAGTTGATCTGTGCTGGGTGGTGGTGTGAGAGTGCATGCAGATAGCGGTTAGTGTGTGTTTTCTTCTGGTAGATGGTGTGTCCTAGGGAGCCATTGGATTTCTTGTAGACTAAGACATCCAGGAAGGGAAGTTGGTTGTTAGCTTCTGTTTCCATGGTGAACTGTATTTTGGGGTGTAGGCTGTTGAGGTGTATGAGGAAGTTGTCCAGTTTTTCTTTCCCGTGTGGCCACGAAAACCACACAGGATGTCACCACCACACACCCATGCAAAAAGCAAACCCAAACCCACACCAATGAGGCATGACCACAAACCAGAAGCCAGACCACAGCTGCATCATTAGCCACTCTAAACCCCTCCATTCCATACACGAGGCAAACTGACACCCCATCCAATCATAGCACAGCCAACCCCCCATCCAATCAGAGCACAGCCAAGCCCCCAACCAATCAGAACACTCCTCCACCCAATCAGAACACAGCCAAGCTCCCACCCTATCAGTTCAAACCCCCAGTGGCAGTTAAAAGGAAGAAAGAGCTGCAATCTCACATTGCTCCTAGAAGCAGGAAGCTGAAGACACCAGCCTGATGATGACGAATGAGACTTCGTTGAAACGTTGCCAAGACACTTCCAATTTTACGCGGGAGAAAACCCGAATAACCAAAGACATTATATATATATATATATATATATATATATATATATATATATATATATATATATATATATATATATATATATATATATATATATATATATATATATATATATATATATATATATATATATATATATATATATATATATATATATATATATATATATATATATATATATATATATATATATATATATATATATATATATATATATATATATATATATATATATATATATATATATATATACACACACACACACACATACATACACACATACATACATACATACATACATACATACATACATACATACATACATATATATATATTATAAAGTATATTGGACTGATAGTCCAATGTCCCTTGGCTTTTCATCTATCTTTTAAAAAGTCTTACATTCCTTTTTAGCTTAGTTATGGTTCATTCGCCTCAGAAGACAAAACACATCCACGTTCCTTTTATCACATGGTCCCTAATGAAAGTCACCTGTATAGAGGTATGGTCCAATTGCTTCTACATTTCAGATGGACATGGGTTGGGCTACTTGCTGTGGATGATGACACAGGGGAACATTTCTTGGACAACCTGGAGAAGATGTTGCACGAAAATGGGATCTGTTCTGCTTTCAGAAGAATGCTCCCTAAGCAAGGTCTCTTTCTTCCACTTGATGAACTTGGAGAGATGGCGTCAATTGTCTATCAAACTTTCATGGATAGGCAAGCTAGAGCATGCATCATTTATGGTGAAAGTATGACCCTTCTGTGGCTGAGCACTTTAGTGCCTCTAGCAGATCATCAATACGGAGCAAACATATCCCTTGGAAAGACATGGATTACATCTGTCCAAATTGATTTTACAGTGACATCCTTCATTACTCGTACTTTTTTTAAAATTTTCCAAGGGACTATTTCCTTCTCTATTCACTCAAATAAGCCCCTGGGGTTCCAAGCCTATCTTCAGAACATAAAGCCTTTTGAGACAGAAAGAAATGGCTTTCTCAAGAAATTCTGGGAGCAAGCCTTTGGGTGTTCACTTCCAAATTTGCAAGTCCCAGATGACGTTGCTGGTATATGCAAAGGCAATGAGAAGTTAAGAGATCTCCCTAGCCCTGTTTTTGAGATGAGCATGACTGGTCACAGTTACAGTGTGTACAATGCAGTCTATTCCATAGCACACGTTCTACATGCTATGTTATCATCTGGAACTCCATTCAGAGAAATAATGAGAAGGGAACGTTCTCAAGAAATCCAGCCATGGCAGGTAACATTTCAGCTATGGTCCTGTGTAGAGCTATACCTTGCTCTCACAGAACTGAAGCAATTCATTTTGTCACAGTGAAGCATAGTGGTTTTACTCATTGAGGTATCACATCACTCCAAGGTCTAGGACAGGGGTTGGCAAACTTAAACACTCAAAAAGCCACAAAGGTCCTAACCGGAAGCCCCCACCATTCAATTCTGGAGCCAACTGGAAATCTGGTTTCCCCCACCATAGAGTCTCCTCCTGGCGCAGCGTACTTTTTCCTCTGCTGACTGGAAATTTGGTTCTCCCACCATAGAGTCTCCTCCTAGCATGGAGTCCTTTTTCCTCCGCCGACTGGAAGTTTGGTTCCCTCACCATAGAGTCTCCTAGCGTGGCGTCCTTTTTCTTCTACCTGTCCTAACCGAAAGTCCTATCAATTGTGGAGCCGACCGGTGATAGGGAGCCACAGCAGAGGAATGAAAGAGCCACATGCGGCTCCAGAGCAGCGGGTTGCCAACCCCTGGTCTAGGAGAATTCAAAACAGGGTTTGATATATATATATATATATATATATATATATATATATATATATATATATATATATATATATATATATATATATATATATATATATATATATATATATATATATATATATATATATATATATATATATATATATATATATATATATATATATATATATATATATATATATATATATATATATATATATATATATGTTATATATATGTTATATATATGTTATATATATGTTATATATATGTTATATATATGTAACATTTTTTGCTGATAAATGAAAATAAAATAAAAAATAAACATTTTTTATCAGCAAAAAATGTTACACATACAGACAATATAGTTTGTCGGCTATAGAAAACTGCCTGGATGGCCCCAGGAGGGGCCGAAAGGCAAAAGGAAGCAGTGATGTTTCCTTCCATACACCAGGATGACTCGACAGAAAAAACATATATAACCCTTTCCTGGTGAAGAGCTGATAGGGAAGAGAACCTGGCCTAGAGGTTAACACTTCTTCCTTACAAGCAGACTGCCCAGGTTCAAATCCCACTACGGGTATGGCTATCTGACGAGAGCAAAATAGCTCGAAATAGATCTATAATAGTCTCCCTTTATTTTCATTTATCAGCAAAAAAAATGTTACACACACACACACACACACACACACACACACACACACACACACACATATGCAAAGGAACTATTTGTGATTTTCCAGTAACATACCGGAAAAGTTGAAAGGTTTCTGCTTCTTGTAATTGCCTAAGATCTTGAAGTAACGTACAGTGTAATAAAGTCACAAGTAAACTAAATGAAGGTGAAATAATGCAACGAGCTGTTTATCAGTTCTTGGCAACAGACAAGAATAATTTGGAAGAAGGTTAGAAGCTGTCCTGGCCGTGTCTCATGAGAAAGTCAGCCTGGAGATGGCCAATTGCTTGCAGAAAATAGGAGTGAAAGTTAGCACCATTTTAAACTTTTCCAAAGCCCCATTCTCCAGTTCTGTGGCATGCAACACTATACAATGCTGGTAACTACTGAGTGAGAATTCCTAGCCAAAATCCTCGATATTTTAAGTACCCTTGAATTCATCTACTGAATTCTTTCCCAATTGTCAGGACTATGTCTAACCAGATTGGGTTTCCTAATATAAAAGTAAACTGTTAATCCAAGTTTGTAAAATATGTCAGTAGTGCTTTAAATGGATCCAGGTTTGTTTGCTAATGACTATAAAGAGAGAGCAAGAAAGCACATACGCAGAGGAGTAGCCGCAACTTGGCTTTGCCTGACAGATAGAAAGAAAGAGAGAGGTTTGCTTGATTAATTGTTGATTGCTCACTGTGTGTGAAGGACTAAAGATTTCTGAATCTACAATGTGCAAGAATTTCAAGGTCTTCTATTGAAGGGTGGCGCAGCGGTTAGAGTAGGGTACTGCAGGCCACTTTAGCTGACTATGATCCGCAGGTCAGCGGTTCAAATCTCACCGGCTCAAGGTTGACTCAGCCTTCCATCCTTCCGAGGTAGGTAAAATGAGGACCCAGATTGTTGGGGGCAATATAAATATACATTGCTTACTAGTGTAAACCGCTTAGAGAGTGCTTGCACTGTGAGGCGGTATATAAATGTCACTAATAAATGTTTGGAAGAACATTAGAGATAAGTAAGAGAGTTGAATTTATTGCTTGTTAGCATTTATCCAAGAACGGACTATTTATGTTATAGTTGTGCTGTTTATTTCAAGTAAAGATTATTTTCTTCATCATGTTGAAGGCAATCCATTATTGACTCTATTATCAAACCACAACCACACATTCCGCTGCGTAAACCCTGGACTCTGAATTAATTCCTTAACACCAATATCTCTATATCTTCAAGTACCCTTGAATCCATTAGCTTCTCTTTCTTTCTTTCATCTAGCTTCAGTCAGTTCTTCAATGCATTAGGTTTAACAACTCAGCTGGAGAAACAGTGTCCTTTAATGAAAATAGAGAACTGGTTGCTGGATTTGATATTGTCAATTTGGTCATATTCCCAAACAACTCCTTTATTAGAATGAAACTTGGAGAACTGAGTCCTCGTGGTTTTGAAGAGCAAAAAATCACCATCCATGAAAATATTTTTTTCTGGCCAGAGTGTTATAATCAGGTATGAATTCTGCTCTTAGAGGTGGTCCTCATTTGTAATGGGAGGTGTGGATGATCTTGAGGAACCGGGGGAAGAGATGCTTCCTAGGAAATAATCAGACATGGGAGGCAGGAGTCTCCAGTGGCTCAATTGTCAGAGAAAGAAACTTAGGATGGACCTGCCCTAATATCTATGGAGATTCTCAGTCATCTATATCAGGGGTAGGCAAAGTTGGCTCTTCCATGACTCATGGACTTCAACTCCCAGAATTCCTAAGCTAGCATGATTGGCTCGGAAATTCTGGGAGTTGAAGTCCATGAGTCATAGAAGAGCCAACTTTGCCTACCCCTGATCTAGGTCATGGTTGTCCCAAAGATGCTTTTTCAAAAGGCAACTGGACTATGCCTTTCCTTGAGGAAGAATTTATTTATTTAGTGTATGGCTGGTCACGCACAATATCAAAACACTTCATTTTTACAAATTAAAAACAGTTAAAACAGTAAGAAAAAACTAAAAAGGAAAACAGAAATAACATTTCAAAGCTTATGAAGAGCTTTGGAGATCCAGTCAGTAGCTGTCGTTGTTGTGCAGAGGAAGTCCCTACAGTCTCCTGGATATCTTCTGTTAGGGCATTCCCTCACTATATGCTGAATAGTCTGTCGAGGAGCCCCGCAATCACATTGTGCTGAAGGTGTCTTTCCCCATTTATGCAAAGAGTCAGCACACATCCCATGAGTTGTTCTAATTCTATTATATGTCACCCACATGTATCGGGGTAGGCCAAATCCTGGAGGTATACTACTAGGGCTAATGTGTCCAGAGACATCTTGGGGGGTGCAGCTATTCCACTTTTGTGTGATGTTCTGATGGTCATTACGCGCTGTCAAGAGTGGTGGATTTCTTGATTTTAATTGACATCTTAAGAGGTCAGGAATATATCTATGTATGGGTAGAGAGGAATTTACCAGGATTTGCTGTACTCCCGAATAAGGGCTTCTTGTCGTCGTAAGTGCGGGGGAAGTATGTGACTAAGAACTGGTAGCCAGTGACTAGGTGTTGATTTTATGCACCCAGTAATTAGTCTCATCGTATGGTTAAGTTGAACATCAATAAGTCCTGTATGTGAGCTTTTTAACCATACAGGTGCACAGTTTTCCGCTGCAGAGTAGCAAAGCCCAAGGGCTGCACATCGAAGAGTTGGGGCTGAGGCTCCCCAAGTTGTTCCGCATAGTTTTTGTAAAATGTTATTTCTGCTGTTAACCTTGGCAGCCATGTTCTGGATATGTTTTTTAAAGGACAAGGTCCTGTCTAAGGTAACCCCCAGGTATTTTGGTGTTGTCTCATATGGGAGCAGTTTGTTGTTTAGATATACATTGAGTTCTCTTTTTGCCAATTTGTTATTGAGGTGGAAAGAAGATGAAGCTTCATCCATTCTGATAGTTCTGATAATTCTTCACCAGTCAGAACTGATGAAGCTTCTTGGATGAGAAGTGAAAGGTCTTCTTCGTCTTTTAATGACCCCTTAATCCTTTGTGGGATGGAGTCTGGGCAACTGAATGGAGCTACCCGTAGCAGAGTGTTTACTGCCCGGATGCCCTTCCTGTCGCCAATGTGGAGCTTTGTTCGGCAGATATATTCTCATTGTGCCCAGAGAGAGAAATATCTGCCTCTACCTAGGATCGAACTCACAGCCTCCTGATTGTGAGGTGAGAGCTCCACATCTAGGCCACCGCACCACTACTAAGTAAAAAGTCTTCTTCCTCAAGGAAAAACATAGTGCAGTTGCCTTTTGAAACAGCACCTTTGAGACAACCTGCCCTAATGGATCAATTTTAGCAAGGAAAATGGGACCATATATTTCTCCTGTTTGGATTCTGAAATGTCACTTCAAAATTGTTAAAATATGAACCATCTTTTTTTCTGGTTAGATGATTCCTCTTTCGGTGTGCACTAATTCCTGCGACCCGGGTTATCATAAAAAAAAGGAGGATGGGAAGAAATTCTGTTGCTATGGCTGTGTTCAATGCCCTGAAGGAATGGTTTCAAAATGGAAAGGTAGGTTTTGAATTGATCTTTATCATGAGTTTGTGGCAGCAGTATACATGGTCCAGAATTACGAGTTGCACCATAATTTGGCAAATGGAAGAAATAAAAATGCATTAGTTTTCCTTGAATGAACCTCTTTTGTTTCCTCTTAATTAATTTTGGTTACTCTAGAGCAGTGATGGCAAACCTTTTTTCCCTCGGGTGCCGAAAGCATGTACGTGCATGCTATTGCACGCACATGCGAGTCCACACCCATAATTCAATGCCCCCCATGTGCCCCACCCCTGTGCATGCGCACGCGACCGCCCGTGCTGACCCGTTCCCCACACATTCCCCCTGCTGCCCCATTTCCTGACATCTGGTGGGCCCGGTAGGCCCGTTTTTGCCCTCCCCAGGCTCCAGAGGCTTTCTTGGAGCCTGAAGAGGGCAAAAATGCCCTCCCCTGCCCCTCTGGAGGCTGAAAACGCCCTCCCAGAGCCTCTGCACGAGCCAAAAATCAGCTGACTGGCACACACATGCACGCTGGAGCTGACCTAAGGCAACTGCTCGCGTGCCGGCAGATATGGCTCCGTGGGCCATCTGTGGCACGCGTGCCATAGGTTCGCCATCACGGCTCTAGAGGGTCATACTACTAACACTTTAATAGCAACATTCTCCTAATATAGTCTTTCTCAATATGACATTTCCAGAATGTTTAGTTTTGACAGACTCCTGAAAGTAATTTGCTGGCATTTTTAAGACCAAGGAAAATCAGAAAAAGCATACTTAAATAATAGTGCAAGAATGTTTTAGAAGGGCCATCTTTACAATGGATAGCAAGAGAGTAATAGAGTTGGAAGGGACCTTGTAGGGCTTCTTGCTCAAGCAGGAGACTGTATACCAGTGATGGTGAACCTTTTTTGGCTCGGGTGCCAAAAGGGTGCGTGTGCGCGCCCACACCCATAATGCAATGCCCTCCCCCTGTGCATGCACACAACCCCTGTGCTGCCCCCTTCCCATGCGCACAACCCTCCATGCTGCCCCCCCCCATGCATGTGCACAGGCCACTGAAGCCTCTGAACTTCTGGTTGGCCCGTTGGGCCGTTTTTTGCCATCCCCAGGCTTCAGGAAGCTTTCCTGAACCCTGGGGACAGCGGAAAATGGCCCAACAGGCCCAAACATCTGATTGGCCTATTGGGCTGTTTTTCGCCGCCCCCAGGGAGGCTTTCCTGAAGCCTGGGGAGAGCAAAAACAGCTAAAAAAAAAGTCAAAAATCAGCTGGCCAGCTCGCACATGCACGCTGGAGCTGACATAGGGCAACGCCTCATGTGCCCTCAGATATGGCTCCATGTGCCACCTGTGGCACGTGTGCCATAGGTTCGCCATCACTGCCCTATACCATTTCAGTGGCTATTTTGTCTCTTCTTAAAAGCCTCCAGTGATGGATCACCCAAAACTTCTGAAGGCAAGCTGTCCCACTGGTTAATTGTTCTCACTGTCAGAAAGGGGACCCAGTCAGTATGGATAGAGGCTTCCACAGAAAACATACTCATGCAATTATATATTAATTCAAGTCTGTTTATCTTTTTTTATTTAGATATGGACAGTTGTTTTCACTGTCCAGAAGATCACTATGCAAGCACAACTAGAGACAGATGCTTTCCTAAAGTAATAACTTTCCTTTCCTACAAGGAACCTTTGGGTGTTATTCTCTCCTCAGCAGCCCTTTGCTTTTCTTTTACTACAGTCTTGGTACTTGGAATATTTATTAAACATCAAAATACTCCCATTGTCAAAGCCAACAACCGGGATCTTACCTACATTCTCCTCCTTTCCCTCCTCCTCTGCTTCCTTTCTTCTTTGCTATTCCTTGGAGAACCTAACAAGGTAACCTGCTTTCTTCAGCAGTCTGCTTTTGGCATCATCTTCTCAGTAGCTATTTCTTGTGTGTTGGCCAAAACCATCATGGTGGTTGTAGCTTTCATGGCTACCAAACCAGGGTCCAACATGAGAAGGTGGCTTGGGAGAAAAGTTTCTAGCTTCACTATTGTTGTAAGCTCCGTTATCCAAGCAGGCATTTGCATGGTGTGGATGGCAACTTCCCCCCCATATCCAGATCTCGATATGCAGTCACTAGCCAAAGAGATCATAGCAAAGTGTAACGAAAGTTCTATCATGTTTTATGTTGTCCTGGGCTATATGGGATTTCTATCCCTCGTCAGCTTCACTGTAGCTTTCCTCGCCAGAAAGTTGCCAGACACTTTCAATGAAGCGAAGTTCATTACATTTAGCATGTTGATGTTTTGCAGTGTTTGGCTGAGCTTTGTGCCAACCTATCTGAGCACTAAGGGAAAATACACAATAGCTGTGGAGATCTTCTCTATTCTAGTCTCCACGGCTGGATTGCTTGGCTGCATCTTTTTCCCCAAATGCTACATAATCATACTGCATCCTGAGCTGAACACCAAAGTACAGCTGATAAAGAGGAAGAAGATCTGAGAGTCTATGTTACAAATCTTGCCTAAGGGGAAGCCATTTAGGAAGAAAAATTATAGACTCCACTTTCATTGCTGGATTAGATGTGTGCATTCAACTGCAGTCATGAATTTCAATTTCTTATTCTTTATAAAATACATGCAATGCACTAAACCAGGGGTAGGCAAAGTTGGCTCTTCTATGACTCGTGGACTTCAACTCCCAGAATTCCTGAGCTAGCATGATTGGCTCAGAAAGTCTGGGAGTTGAAGTCCACGAGTCATAGAAGAGCCAACTTTGCCTATCCCTGCACTAAACCATGGATGAGCATGGTCTTCTCTGTAGGAAAGCAATGAACTCTGTTTTAATGCACATGCATTAATAGTCCTTGTTTAGTTTTGATGGAGATCAACAGTATTTTTATGATAACTTTGGCTGAAGTGAACTATGTTTAAGATGCATCAGATATCAAGAACTGTGAGTTTTAAGAACAATTCACATGCATCACATGGCAAATATAAACATTTACAGCATGGCTTCTAAGGAAGCCTAAATATTTATAAATAATATAAATTAACAGAAATACAGAGAGGGGCATTAGAAACTGTTATTTTCTTTTTTTCCCTTTCCCTTTCCCTTTGTCCTTTTTTCCTCTTTATTTTCCAATACTTCAATTGTAGTTAAATTTCCTTTATCTTCTTTTCTCATTTTTCAGTAAGTACAAAGAACATTAAGTGACAATACAGACATCAAAAACAAAAATCTTTATTGTGGTATAATGTATGGTATAATGTATGCAGCAGTTTTTTTAAAGTTACATTCATTTCTAGGTGGAAAATCAAAATGATATATATTTATTAACACTATCATTGTAAATATGATTTATATAGATATAATATTTTTGACTTTTTTTATCCTCAATTTCCTAAGTTATCCAGATACTGATGTCTTAATCATTTTAAACATCATTGTATAAATAGTGCAGTGTCAAAATAATACAATGTTTCACAGCAATGTAAAAAAATACTTTAAAAAAGAACTGTGGATTTTGAGGCATAGTGGTTATTCAAAGGAATCACTTTTTTAGAATAAAACCTTTATTCTACATCTGTAGAATAAAAATACTGATATATGGATGTTCCCTGGTAACTACATTCAGTAACTGAGATGTAGAGTAACTAAATCAGACTTAAGAAAATAGACTTTTTTAAAAAAAATGTTGTTTGAATATGACTTGTTATTGTTTTTGAAATTGACTTGAGATCTATCAATATGGTTACTATTTTTAGATTTCTTTTGTCTGGAAGACATTTTTTGACTCCATTTCTTTCTCTTATCTTTGGTTTATAAATATCATCTAGGAACAAAACAGTGAAAGAAAATGTTGGTCATTCTCCAGCAAATCTTTTCCCTTCTTTCTTCTACATTTTATTAACCTGCTGTCAAAGTTCCGACCAATGCCCTAATAAAATCAGAAGCCTCAAGCGAGTTTTCAAAAATAATCCGGTTACCGTATTTTTGGACTATAAGACGCACCCTTTTACCCCCCAAAAGAGGGTGAAAACTTGGGTGTGTTTTATACACTGAATGTAGCCCCAACCCACCCACCCACCCACCCCCACCCTTTGGCCTCTGTCTTCCAGCAATTTACCCGCTTGCAGCAAACAGGGAAGAGCCTGTTAAGACAAACAAGTCATTAGCAGCTTCCCGACCTACAGCTGATTTGCCATGTGCTAAAATGAAACTGAAACTAATTGCAAAGAGGCAAATAGCTGGGAGAGACACACAGATTTTTATTTTTTGCTGAACTGGATGCAAGGGGGTAAGTGAATAACTATAAATGTCTGTAGAATGTTCAAATTATTAGACTTATTTTTTAAAGACTGCTTTATTTGCTTTGCTGACTGCTTTATTATTTGCTTTGCTGGCTGTGGGATTCTGAGAGTTGAAGTCCACAAGTCTTAAAGTTGCCAAGGTTGGAGACCCCTGTTCTAGACAACTTAACAAAATAAAGAAGCTTTTTAAAATAAATGCTTGCTCTGAAGAGGCCCAGTGCTATTGTATCTTCTTTTAAATAATAGAGAATAATGTACAATTCCAGAAATGTTAATTAATTTTAACAGCTCTGTACAAGTATAGTCTGAAATGTAACAGTGTCCTGTTTAGTATTAGAGTTAAATCCTGATTTACCTTGGAGTAGATCTATTTAAATAATTGGGAGGAGTTAGTATGACTACATTTAAGAAAACTTTCTGGCATAATGTACATTTCTCCAATTCTTTGCTATTTCTATGGGTCAGGCACACATGCACAGAAATACACAGCAAACAGTGCATATCATCTGTGCTGTTTGCTGTTTGCTGTTTGGCAAATTGCTTGGAGGCAGAGGCCTTTTTTCCTTGTTTTCCTCCCCCAAAACTAAGGTGCGTCTTATACTCCGGTGCGTCTTATACTCCAAAATATGGTATTTATTAGGAGCGTCATGTCGGCATGACCTAAGGGAAGCCAGCTCTGACTTCACCCTGTTCGTGCGTTGCCTCTGACCCTGTTGCCCCCTCCCCCCAAGTTGTGTCACAGGTCACATTCCCCAATGAAACAATTTTGTGGGTCATAGAAGTCACTCCCTCCAGTCGTTGTGTATCTCCATGGAGATGGCCTTGACTTCGCCGGCTAGGATGTGTTTTGTTTTGGCTGAGATGTGAATTTCCCAGTGCAGTGCGAGGCGTGATTTTCCATCCCCATATCTCGGGAGCAGATCAGGAAAGCTTCGCAAGTTGACACCTGCAGTCTAATGCAATTCCTCCATGTTTGATTTGAGTAAATTAGAGAGAGGCTTTGAATTTATAGTGCTATAAAAAATAGAGCTTGGTTTCCCATTAAAAGGAGGTTTTTGTTTAGCTTCAGATTCACTTCCTCTCACTGTGCCAGCTGTGCAGTAATAGATTGCTGTGTCCTTAGGTTTCAGGCTGTCCATTTGCAGATACAGCTGGCGGTTGGCATTGTCCCTGGAGACGGTGAAGCGCCCTTTCACAGATTCTGCGTAGACTTGCTTACTTGCATCAAACCAAATAGCTGAAATCCACTCTAGTCCTTTTCCTTGGGTCTGTCGCACCCAACGAAGACCAGCGTTGCCAAAGTCAAACCCTGAGCCTGTGCAGGAGAGACGGAGGGACTCCCCAGGTCTTTTCACATCTCCTCCAGATTCTTCCAGCTGACCTTGAGATTTAATACCTAGGAATCAAGGTGCATTTTAAGACACAGTAACGTATAGAGAATCTGGGTCGTCTTCTTTTCCTGAAGAATAAAATCATACCTTACCTCTGAAGAGGACTGAACATAAAAGTAACTGCAGCAAAAGGACAATTCTTCTCTTCATCTTTTAGGTGGTATTGGTGCTGGGGATGGTAGTGCAGTGGGATTGGTCTTAGTCTAAGAGAATGGTGTTGGAACTTCATGATGAAGGGTCACAGAGCAATCTTTGCATTTCTACAGGAAGTCATCCTTATATTTACATATCTGTCAAAATAAAAGGGGCAACAATTATCTTCGGCTGTTCTCAGAGATTGACAACGTGAACTGGGGAGGCGGTAAATTCTGAACAACTGAGGAGAGTAAGCATCATAATAGTCACATTGGTTCAAACTTCAAAGCAAATTGTCAGATAGGAATTTTCCTATCAAGAGGCGATTTAGGATCTTGCTTCCCTGAAGTCATTCGTACTTAGAAAATAAAACCGAGATTCAGTTCTAATTAACAAAATATTTATTTTAGTACAAAAGTAACAAAAGAATAAACCTTTAATAAGCTACATCTTCTCAGCTAAGAATTTCACGTCTGCCTCGGGCGAGGCTTGGAAGAAGAAGGGAGGTAGGAGGAGACATAACTCCTGGAATGCACGCATACATAGTAAAACATATCACATGTCTGCTTGATTAGAAATACAATAAATCTAGAAATAGTAGAGATGCACAACTGGCAATTATTCACATCGTGACACAAATAGAGTCAGAGAGATGTAGAGTTAGGACCTTTGCTACTGCTAATAACCTATAGTTACCAAGACACTCAATAAAGTTCCTAAAGTTCCCATATTTACCAAGATAGTTATCCAGATCAGTGTTGGGGTCCCCATTGTGGATCCCTCTCCTGCCTCAATTGCCTCTGTTCCCAGTCCCCTCCTGTCCTTGACTTACTTCCAAAGTAATGGGAGATAAAGCATAACAAATTGTGTTGGATCATCTTTGGAACAACTTAACACTAGTTAATTAGTTAAGGAGAATGATAAAGGCAAGACTAAATAACTTTGCAATTCTTTACCCCGGAAGCACTGTGAATGTTATTGATGGGTGGGTTATGGATGAGTATGACTGTGTGACTATAGAAGTGGATGAGTGATAGGGATGTATATGTGTCCAGTGATCAGTGAGAATGGTATGGATGACCTGCAGGAAGGGAGGGGGACCAGCGGGGGGGAGGGGGTCTCTGGCGGGGGTGAGAGCCGGAACATCTCGGTCATAATGGGAAGAGGCAGATATAGCGGGAGCAGAGGGGAGGGCCGCTCTCGGGGAATAAGACCTCGCTGTTTACAAGCGATCCCTTGTTCCGGCCCCTCTGATCCGGTTCCATCTTGCTCAACCCGGATACCTGGCAACCAGGGTTCTCAGGGCCCTGGGCTCAGGATGCTGCTGCTTAACGCCAGGTCAATTATCAACAAAGCCCCCCTGATATGTGATTTAATCACAGAGGAGGGGGCAGACCTGGTGTGTGTTACCGAGACCTGGCTAGGGCAGGAGGGAGGAGTAGCCCTCTCCGAGATATGCCCAGCCAGTTTCTCGGTGCAGCATCATTCTCGACCCCAGGGAAGGGGGGGAGGAGTGGCAATTATAACGTGTGGAAATCTGCATCCTCGTAGGATCCCTGCCCCGGAGATTGTTGGGTGTGAGGCGCTCCTTCTGAAGTTGGACTTAGGGGTTCAGGTGGGCCTTTTCTTAACGTACCTGCCTCCCAGCTGCGTAAGTAAGGCCCTGCCTGAGCTGCTTGAGGCAGTAGCCGGCTTGGCGGTTGAGTTCCCTAGGCTTATGGTGCTGGGGGACTTCAACTTGCCATCTGCTGGCGAAACCTCTGGGGTAGCTCAGGAGTTCATGGATTCCATGACAACCATGGACCTGACCCAAGTAATTCAGGGTCCGACTCATGAGGATGGTCACACGCTTGACCTAGTGTTTCTCTCGGGGCAGTGGAGAGATGATCTGAAGATAAGGGACATAGTCATCACCCCACTGTCATGGTCAGATCATTTCCTACTGAGGCTGGATTTCACAACCCCATTCCTCCCCCGCAGGGAGGCGGGACCGACTAGGTGGTTCCGCCCCAGGCGCCTAATGGAGCTGGAAGGATTCCAGAGGGAACTTGGGGAAATACCTGAAACCCTGGTACACAATTCAGCTGACTCCCTGGTGGCTGCTTGGAACACCGCAGCATCAGGGGCTTTAGACCGAATTGCGCCTAAGCGACCTCTCCGTGGCAGTGGATCCCGGAAAGCTCCCTGGTTTACCGAGGAGCTCCGGGAGATGAAACGCCAGAAGAGACGTCTGGAGCGCCGCTGGAGGGCCAGAAAAACCGAGTCTGACCGAGCACTATTAAGAATTTACATCAGATCTTATTTAGTGGCGATAAGGGCGGCAAGACGATCCTATCTTTCCGCTCTTATTGTGTCTGCAGATTCTCGTCCAGCCGCCTTGTTTAGGGTGACTCGCTCCCTCCTTGCAAAACACTTACAAGGCAGAGCTGAGGAATTCACTGAGTTTCTGTCGGATAAAGTCGCTCAGATTCGGTCGAACCTGGACTCTGGCAGGGCAGAGTCCATACAGTTGACAGGGGCAAGTCTTAGTCCACCATTATGGGAAGAGTTTGGGCCTGTTTCTCCCGAGGATGTGGACAAAGCCGTGGGGGCGATGGGTGCCTCCACCTGTTTATTGGACCCGTGCCCCTCCTGGTTGGTTTTGGCCAGCAGGGAGGTGGCACATGGCTGGATCCGGGCGGTGGTCATCACTTCTCTGAGGGAGGGATCCGTACCGCAGTTGTTAAAAGCTGCAGTGGTGCGACCCCTCCTGAAGAAGCCTTCCCTGGATCCAGCCGATTTGAAGAACTATCGTCCAGTCTCCAACTTACCTTTTTTAGGGAAAGTTGTGGAGAAGGTGGTGGTGACTCAGCTTCTGCAGCTCCTGGATGAAACAGATCATCTAGATCCTTATCAGTCGGGTTTCAGGCGCGGCTACAGTACAGAAACTGCCTTGGTCGCTCTGATGGATGATCACTGGCGGGCCTGGGATGGGGGGAACTCCTCCATCCTGGTGCTACTTGACCTCTCAGCGGCATTCGATACCATCGACCATGGTATCCTTCTGCATCGGCTCGGCAAGTTGGGAGTGGGAGGCACTGTTTTGCGGTGGTTCTCCTCTTATCTCGCCGATCGGATGCAGTCGGTGTTGGCAGGAGGGCAGAGATCATCCCCCAGGCCCCTATCAGGGGTCGATTCTCTCGCCCATCCTGTTTAACATCTACATGAAACCGCTGGGTGAGATCATTCGCAGACATGGGGTGTGTTTCCATCAGTACGCTGATGACACCCAGCTGTACATCACCACCCCGTCTGACTTCAGGGAGGCAGTTGATGTAATGTGCCGATGCCTGGACGACATTAAGATCTGGATGGGGAGGAACAGACTCAGACTTAATCCCGATAAGACTGAGTGGCTGTGGATATTGCCTCCTAAGGACCATGACAACTGTCCCTCCTTGGTCTTCGAGGGTGCGAAACTGACTCCCTCAGACCAGGCCCGCAACTTGGGGGTCCTCCTAGATCCACAGCTAAAATTAGACCATCATCTTTCTGCTGTGGCTAGGGGGGCCTTTGCACAGGTCCGCCTGGTGCACCAGCTGCGGCCATACCTGGAGAAGGAGGCTCTACTCACGGTCACTCATGCCCTTGTCACCTCGCGTTTGGACTACTGCAATGCGCTCTACATGGGGCTACCCTTGAAGAGTATCCGGAGACTTCAGTTGGTGCAAAATGCGGCTGCGCGTGCTGTGGTGGGTGTGCCAAGGTACACCCACGTGACACCGATACTCCGCCAGCTGCATTGGTTGCCCATCGGTCTCCGGGTCCAATTCAAGGTGTTGATCACCATCTTTAAAGCCCTTCATGGCTTAGGACCAGGCTATCTTTGGGACCGCATTCTGCCTCATACTTCCCTCCGACCGGTTAGGGCCCACAGAGTTGGCCTCCTCCAGGTCCTGTCGGCAATGCCAGCTGGCGGGCACTATGGGGAGAGCCTTCTCTGTGGCCGGCCCCGTGCTCTGGAACCAACTACCCCCAGAGACCCGAACCATCCCCACTCTGCTGGCCTTCCGAAAAGCCGTTAAAACATGGCTTTTCCTGCAGGTGGGGGGGACAGCTTAATCCACTCGAGCTCACCCCCCAAGTATGTATGGTGTTGAATGGATGTTGTTGTTTTTTATACTGTTTTTTAAATTTTGTATTTGTTTTTAATTATATGTAATTTTGATTATTCTTGTATTTTTCTTTGTTGTACGCCGCCCTGAGTCCTTCGGGAGTTGGGCGGCATATAAGAATAACAAAATAAATAAATAAATAAATAAATAAATAAATAAATAAATGATCATGCTGTTTGGCGTTATGGTTAGAAGAGCCATGGTGGCACAGTGGTTAGAATGCAGTACTGCAGGCTACTTCTGCTGACTGCTGGCTGCCAGCAGTTTGGCAGTTTGATTCTCACCGATTGAAGGTTGACTCAGCCTTCCATCCTTCTGAGGTCAGTAAAACAAGGATCAAGATTGTTGGGGACAATATGCTGCTTAGAGAGGGCTGTAAAGCACTGTGAAGGGGTATGTAAGTCTAAATGCTATTGCTATGCTGCAGAGCCTAAACCATTCAGTTTGCTATAGAAAGTAGACATGGAGGAAATGTTTGAGAACTTGAAGATACCGTATTTTTCGGAGTATAAGATGCACCGTTTTTACCCTCAAAAAGAGGGTGAAAATTTGGGTGCGTAGCCCCACCCAGCCACCCCCACCCTTTGGCCTCTGCCTGCCAGCAATTTACCTCTTTGCAGCAAACAGAACAGAAACAGAAGCCTTATTAGCACAATAAAAGATTATCTGCCTCCCGACCTATAGCTGACAGGCTTGAAAGCCACGTGGTAAAATGAAACTAACTACGGTGGCTGTAATGAGACAAAATGTTGGAGATAAACTGCTGGCAATGTTACACTCCTGAAATTGCAAGAAAGTAAGCTACAGCTACTGTAGCCTAGAGGTAGAGCTCTTGCCTCACAATCAGGAGGTTGTGAGTTCTATCCTAGGTAGAGGCAGATTCTGTTAATATGTTATTTTGTTAAATGTGTTCAAATTATAAGACTTATTTTTTAAAGACTGCTTTATTATTGTTCTAGACAACTTAACAAAATGAAGAAGCTTTTTAAAATAAATTCTTGCTCTGAAGAGGCCCGGTGCTATTGTATCTGCTTTTAAATAGCAGAAAGCCTTCCAGAAAGCCACATCAATTTTGAAGATCTGTAAAAGTATAATCTGAAATGTCCGGTTTTAGTATTAAGTATTAGTATTAAAATAAGGCAGCTGAATTAAACCCTGACTTAGTCATGTTTGGAGTAGATCTATTTAAATCATTGGGAGGAGTTAGTGTGATTACATTTAAGAAAACTTTCTGGGATTAAGATGACTGGGGCGAGTCTTAGTCCGGTTATATGGGATAGGTTTGAACCGGTGACTCCTGAGGATGTGGACAAGGCCATAGGAGCTATGAGCTCAGCCACTTGTTTATTGGACCCGTGTCCTTCCTGGTTGGTTTCGGCCACCAGGGAGGTTTCACGCGGCTGGCTCCAGGCGTTGGTCAACGCTTCTTTGAGAGAGGGGTCCGTCCCGCAGCCCTTAAAAGCTGCGGTGGTGAGGCCCCTCCTCAAGAAGCCTTCCCTGGACCCAGCGGATTTAAAGAACTTCCGTCCAGTCTCCAACCTTCCCTTCGCGGGGAAGGTTGTTGAGAAAGTGGTGGCACTCCAGCTCCTACGACTGTTGGATGACACTGATTTTCTGGATCCCTTTCAATCTGGCTTCAGGCGCGGTTACAGTACGGAAACGGCTTTGGTCACCCTGATGGATGATCTCTGGCGAGCCCGGGATGGGGGTTATTCCTCTATCCTGGTGCTACTTGACCTCTCAGCGGCCTTCGATACCATTGACCATGGTATCCTTCTGCGTCGTCTCGGAGAGGTGGGGGTGGGCGGCACTGTTTTGCAGTGGTTCTCCTCCTTCCTCTCTGACAGGACGCAGTCGGTGTTGACAGGGGGGCAGAGGTCGAGCCCTAGGCCCCTACTATGTGGGGTGCCACAGGGCTCGGTCCTCTCGCCCATCCTGTTTAATATCTACATGAAGCCGCTGGGTGAGATCATCCGACGACACGGGGTGAGGTATCAGCAATATGCTGATGATACCCAGTTGTACATCTCCACCCCGTCTCAATTTGGGGAAGCCGTAGACGTAATGGACCGCTGCCTGGCCGATGTTAGGGTCTGGATGGGGAAGAACCGGCTAAAGCTTAACCCTGACAAGACTGAGTGGCTGTGGATATTGCCTCCTAAGGACTCGACCAACTGTCCCTCCTTGATT
The DNA here is from genome assembly GCA_023053685.1 of Diadophis punctatus similis. NCBI lineage: Eukaryota > Metazoa > Chordata > Lepidosauria > Squamata > Dipsadidae > Diadophis > Diadophis punctatus. The sequence goes on along the minus strand of JALIGW010000052.1, from coordinate 2,921,500 downwards.
CTTGGGGGGGAGAAATTAGCCCCCTCAGAACGGGTCCGCAATTTGGGTGTCCTCCTAGACCCACAGCTAAAATTGGAACAACATCTTTCAGCTGTGGCTAGGGGGACCTTTGCACAAGTACGTCTTGTGCACCAATTGCGACCCTACTTGGAGAAGGAGGCACTTCTTACAGTCGCTCATGCCCTTATCACCTCACGGCTGGATTACTGCAATGCGCTCTACATGGGGCTACCCTTGAAGAGTGTCCGGCGACTGCAATTGGTGCAAAATGCAGCTGCGCGAGCTGTGGTGGGTGTACCTAGATGCACCCACGTAACACCTATCCTCCGCCAGCTGCATTGGCTGCCCATTAGTCTCCGGATCCAATTTAAGGTGTTGGTCGTTACCTTTAAAGCCCTACATGGCTCAGGGCCAGGTTATCTTCGGGACCGCATCCTGCCGCATACCTCCCTACGACCGGTTAGAGCCCACAGAGTCGGCCTCCTCCAGGTCCCGTCGACCAAACAATGTCGGCTAGCGGGACCTAGGGGGAGGGCCTTCTCTGTGGGAGCCCCCTCCCTTTGGAACCAGCTCCCTCCAGAGATCAGGACCATCCCCACCCTACTGGCCTTCCGTAAAGCAATAAAAACTTGGCTCTTCCGGCAGGCAGGGTATGAATGAAAGTTTGTTTTTTAATGGATAGTATTTTAATATGGCTCCTTTTAAAAATTGTTTTTTATGTGTTTCTATATCTGCTGTGAGCCGCCCAGAGTCCCCCGGGAGTTGGGCGGCATAGAAATTTTAATAAATAAATAAATAAAAATAAATTAATATACTGCCATAATGTACATTTCTCCAATTCTTTGCTATTTCTATGGGTCAGACACACACGGACAGAAATACACAGCAAACAGTGTATATCATCTGTGCTTTTTGCTGTTTGCTGTTTGGCAAATTGCTGAGAGGCAGAGGCCTTTTTTCCTTGTTTTCCTCCCCCAAAACTAAGGTGTGTCTTATACTTTGGTGCATCTTATACTCTGAAAAATATGGTAAGTGCCATTTTAATAACAAGGCATTCTGTCTCCAGTAGAGCACAAGTAAGTAGAAGGAGAAATAGCTACACTGAAAACAGAGAATTTCACAGTAACTGATAAGAGGGAGTTTTTTGCCAGGCTCCAGATTCACTTCCTCTCGCTGTGTAAGCTCTGCAGTAGTAGACTGCTGTGTCTTCCATTTTCAGGCTGTCCATTTGCAGATACAGCTGGCTGTTAGCATTGTCCCTGGAGACGGTGAAGCGCCCTTTCACAGATTCTGCGTAGAATTGCTTACTTGCATCGAACCAAATAACTGCAATCCATTCCAGTCCTTTCCCTGGAGCCTGTCGCACCCAATGCATGCCAGCATTACTATAGTCAAACCCTGAGCCTTTGCAGGAGAGGCGGAGGGACTCCCCAGGTCTTTTCACATCTCCTCCAGATTCTTCCAGCTGACCTTGAGATTTAATACCTAGGAATCAAGGTGCATTTTAAAGACGCGGTAATGTATAGAGAATCTGGGTCGTCTTCTTTTCCTGAAGAATAAAATCACACCTTACCTCTGAAGAGGACTGAACATAAAAGTAACTGCAGCAAAAGGACAATTCTTCTCTTCATCTTTTAGGTGGTATTGGTGCTGGGGCTGGTAGTGCAGTGGGGTTGGTCTTAGTCTAAGAGAATGGTGTTGGAACTTCGTGATAAAGGAGCAGAGAGCAATCTTTGCATTTCTACAGGAAGTCATCCTTATATTTACATATCTGTCAAAATAAACGGGGCAACATTTTCCATCAGCTGTTCTCTGACATCAACTTGGGAGGCGGTAAATTCTGAACAACTAAGGAGAATAAGCATCATCATGGTCATATTAGTCCAAAATTCAAAGCAAATTCAAAATTTAGAACTCCACCACCTTCGATCTGACCTAAGTGTAGCTCACAAAATTATCTGTCTCAATGTCCTACCTGTTAATGACTACTTCAGCTTCAACCGCAATAATACAAGAGCTCACAATAGATACAAACTTAATGTAAACTGTTCAAGTCTTGATTGCAAAAATTCGACTTCAGCAACAGAGTTGTCAACGCCTGGAACACTTTACCTGACTCAGTAGTTTCTTCCCCAAACCCCAAAAACTTCAACCTCAAATTATCTACCATCGACCTTACCCCATTCCTAGAGGTTGGTAAGGGGTGTGCATAAGCGCACAATCGTGCCTACCGTTCCTGTCCTAATGTTCACATATATTCTTATCTCTTTTACTCTTATTCATGCTTGTACTATTACATATATATTCAATCATGTTTTACTTTGTTTATAATCATATATGCTTGACAAATAAACAAATACAAATACAAATACAAATAATCAGATCTAGAGATGTAGAGTTAGCCAATTGCTAATAATCTATAATTATAACCTATAGAGAAGGACCAGGGGAGACATGATAGCAGTCTTCCAATATTTGAGGGGCTGCCACAGAGAGGAAGGGGTCAAGCTATTTTCCAAGGCACCTGAAGGCCAGACAAGGAATAATGGATGGAAACTGTTCAAGGAGAGATTCAACCTAGAAATTTTCTGACAGTGAGAAGAATCAACCCATGGAACAGCTTGCCTTCGGAAGTTGTGGGAGCTTCAACACTGGAGGCTTTCAAGAAGAGATTGGACTGCCAGTTGTCAGAAATGGTGCAGGGTCTCCTGCTTGGGCGGACTCTGTTAATCTGTATCTGTCTAGGTGCAGACTAGGAGAAACCTGGCTTAATGCCAGTAATTGTGAAAGTTACCAAGCTAGTCAATCAAGTTTCTAAAGTTCCCATATTTACCAAGATGGTTATCCAGTTAGTGTCCCCATAGTGGATCCCTCTCCTGCTTCAATTGTTTCTGTTGCCAGTCCCCTCCACTCCTAGACTTACTTCCAAGGTAGTTGGAAGGTAGATTGGACAACCATTTGTCTGAAATGGTATAGTGTTTCCTGCTTTAGCAGGGGGGTTGGATTAGAAGACCTCCAAGGGCCCTCCCAACTCTGTTATTTTGTTAATGGGAGACAAAGCATAGCAGAACTATCTGTTGGATTGTGTTTGGAATAAGGGGGAAACCAAACAACTTCACACCAGCACATTAGTTAAGGAGATTGATAAATGCAAGGCAAAATGAACAGAGCCTAAGCCATTCCATTTGTTAGAGAAAGTGGACATGGAGGAAATGTTAAAAACTTGAATACAAGTGTCATTTTAATAACAAAGCACTCTGTCTCCACTAGAGCAGTCCAACCTTGGCAACTTGAAGATATCTGGACTTCAACTCCCAGAATTCCCCAGCCAGCGAATGCTGGCTGGGGAATTCTGGGAGTTGAAGTCCAGATATCTTCAAGTTGCCAAGGTTGGGAAACACTGCACTAGAGCACAAGTAAGCAGCAGGAGATATAGTTATGCTGAAAATAGAGAGTTGCACACCAAACCCCCCCCCTCTCTCTTTCTCTTCCTTCTTTTCTTTTTCTCAGTTATAGGCAATCATTTTTTTGTATGCGTCATACCTTTGCTTTCTCGAGGGGTGGGTTCCTTCTGGTTTGGACCGGTTCGTCCGAACCGGTAGCGACCCACTGGTGATGTCACGATGATGTCACTGACCCGGTTCGGTCGGTGCCGGTCCATGGGCGCCGCCATCTTTTTATTTATTTATTTATTTATTTTATTTTATTTTCCTTCTGAGCACGCACAGAAGCCGAGTTCTGGCACTGTGCATGCGGTCACCATCTTTTTTCCCGGCTTTGGTTTTATTCTCCGAACTACTCAAAATTTCTGCTGCCAGTTCTCTGAAGTACTCAAAATTTCTGCTACCGGTTCTCCAGAACTGGTCAGAAACCTACCTCTGGTATGTTTATTGTAGATTAAACAAAGGATTCTATTGCAACATTGCTTCTTTTTGTTTACAAAAAGTTTTATTAGTACAAAGTATAGACATTTTTAAATTTTCTCCCCCCTTCCCCCCACCCCCCTCCCCTTCCTCCCCCCCAACTTCCCAGAAAAAGCACAGGATATAATCTCAATAAACATAAACCTAGAATATACTAACAAATTATAAATTCAAAAATTTCTCTAATTTTTTTTAAAAAACTCCACATTATTTAAAGTCTATTAAACCATTCTGAATTTCTAAACACATATCATGATTAAACTATGTATATCTTCTTAATCTGATACTTTTTTTGAATATAATCAGTCCATCTACTCCATTCCAATATGTATCTTTCATTTGAGTGTTCTTTTAGATATGATGACATTTTTGCCATTTCTGCCAGATGTATGACTTTTGTTGTCCATTCCTCAATAGTAGGTATATCTTCTTTCTTCCAGTACTGTGCTACCAGCAATCTGGCAGCCGTTATCAAATTCAAAATCAATTTGTTCTCTATTACAGTACAGTCCGTAATTATTCCCAGCAAGAAGAACTGTGGTGTAAACTTAATTTTTTTCTTTAAAATATTTTGAATAATCCACCATATTTTAATCCAAAAAGCCTTAATTTTCTTACAGGTCCACCAAATATGAAAATAAGTAGCATCTTCACACTCACATCTGCAACATCGCTTCTTATATCCCCTAAATATTTTCCACCCCATTTTCTTTCCTTAACTATCACTGTTGTATTGTTCTTCTTTTTTTAAAAACAGAATGCCAAATTAATTGGTGGCAGACGTAGCCACAAACTTGATTCACAAGGATTTGGCTCCCTCTAGGATACAAAGTCAGAGTGAGACAAAACACATTAGAGCCAACTCTCTGAATAGTCTAAAAAAAGATAAAGAAATGATTCGCCTTTTTGAAAAAGAAAAAAAGGAAGAAAAAAAATCTGTTTGCTTTATGTTTCAGAAGTAAAGTACGGCGTGATTCAGAATTGGCTTTGCAGAAAGGACTGCAATTTTTTTTGAGAAGTTAAATTCTCTTGGGGCCATTGCCAGTGAGTTTTCAAAGGAACAACAACAAAAATGATCAAAATGTCAGAATATTGGGACTACAGAAACCAGATTTTCCCTTTTCCCCACCACCCAGCCATTGGCATTCCATGTGACAATCCTGATTCTTGTGTGACAGATGGGGATAAGTTCCTGTAGAACTTCAGAACTATTGTTTAGTGACTGTTCAAAGTTACAAGTGATATCCAATTAGTCCTCACACTTACCACCATTGCACCACACTTACAACAAGGGTGGTTTTCACTTATCTTCCCTACTGGTTCGCAAATGTGAGCGCGCGCACACACGTGCATGCTTTGCTCGCACGTACCAACACCGCACATGCGCACAGCCTCCCGCACATGCTCTTTATATACAAATATGTTGTAATCCACCAAAATTTTAATAAATAAACAGCATATAAAAGATACAAATAATTGAATCATTGAAATTTACAATAACTGAATTATTGTAACATTTAAGCATTTCAATTCTCCAGAGAAAAGGAAAGTTGCTGCGGAGGCACTTGGAGACTTAGATTCTCAAAGGACCAAACTTATTTTAATATCAAGGGAAAAGTAATCTTTATTTTAATTTTTAACAATCTCAAGAAAAATGGCTGGATAATCTGTCAATATCATGGCTGCAATCACAGATATTACTTCAGTCTTGGTCAGTTTTCATATTGTAAAGTCTGATCATTGATGCCAACCAGGGGTGGGTTTCACTTACCTTCATCACCGGTTCACGTCATGACATCTCACGCGTGAGCGCTTGTTCCACTCACGTGCATGCGCCGTCTCGCATTATTTTACTTCCATGCATGCTCAGAAGGTGGATTCAGCCTGAAACAAAGCTGAGGAGCTCATCAACTGTGCTTCAGGCGAAGAAATAAAGGTCAGTATTAACCCGGGGGCAGGCGGGAGGGCTTTTTTCAAAGCACAGAACGCTGTGAAGCCATCCAAACACAGAAAAATCGGCCAAAAATTCAGAAAAAAAGATGGCGGTGAGCACGGACCGGCACAGACAGAACCGGATCCGTGACGCCAAAATTACGTCACTACTGGGTCGCTAACGGTTCCGGCGATCCGGTCCGAACCAGGAGGAACCCACTCCTGATGCCATCTTGTAAAAGTATCTATAGAACTTCCCATCACCGTCCATTCCAAAAGGTGTGTAACTTTGTATTTCTAATTACAGGTAGTCCTCGACTTACAATGGTTCATTTAGTGACTGTTCAAAGTTGCAACGGCACTGAAAAAAAGTGACTTTATAACTGTTTTTCACACTTATGACCATTGCAACATTCCCATGATCATGTGATCAAAATCCAGATGCTTGGCAAGTGACTCATGCTGTGTCCCAAGGTGATGTGATACCTTTTTATCACCTTCTGATGAGATAAGTCAGCGAGGTAGCCAAATTCACTTAACAACTGTGTTGTTAACTTATCAACCGCGGTGATTCACTTAACAACTGTGGCAAGAAAGGGCATAAAATGGGGCAAAATTCACTTAGCAAATGTTTCACTTATCAACAGAACTTTGGGGCTCCATTGTGGTCATAAGTCGAGGATTACCTGCATCTTCAATATCAACACCTACATTTCTCAAGCCTGCCCATGTTTTATGTACCTCTGCTCAATTTTTTTTATTCCTAGTTCTTCAATTCTTTGCTAAAGAAATACTCCCTTCTACCCATTCTAGTTCTCATCAGCTTTTTCAATATTCTGGCGCAAACGTAACAGACTGTAGTTTTTTTTACAAACTGTTGTTGTATATTCACTCAGTTAAGTCCACCTCACCGCCCCAGATTTTCAAGGAGGACGAGCCAGAGCTAGAACCAACAGAGATTGAGGGGGCGGCTTCATTGGCTTCGGAGGAATGTGGGGAGGAACAGACCGAGGCAGCCCAGGGCCCCTCAGGATTGGGATGGCTTGTTAGCAGGGAGGAATGGAGGTAGGATGACTGAGAGAGGGCAAGCAGCGGACATGAGGAGCAACAGAGCTCAGGCGATGAGCAAGGACTGCCCCCTCCTGATCCCCGAGCACGGAGAGTGGAGAGAAGGCGGGAACAGCGCAGGCCAAACCCAAAAACTTGGGAGGAGAGAGCCTGCTCCTCTTCACAAGGCACACCTGGGACTGAGGTTTAAGGAGACGCTATGGGGAGGGGCATTTGTCGGGAACAAATGCTGAATTGGTAGAGTTTGGTGTGCCAGTACAGACATTTGGAGTTTGCAGGACTGCTTGTTTCTTCCTTACTTGGTGGACTCAGTGCCTTCTTCCTGATTTTGTGGACTCAGTACCTTATTCCTGACTTTTTGGACTCATTGTTTGTTCCTTTTTTCATGGACTCATTTCCCTATTCTTTTGTTTTGCTGGGCAGAGGCTGGTGTATGATGGACTTGGGGGTGTGGGACAAGGGAATGAACTTTAAACGGGTTCCAAATAGCATCCAAACTTAAATCAGAGTCCGAGGCCAAGTATTCCTCAAAGTTCCAATTTATTAATAGAGCCATGTTGGCACATCTGGGGAAAACCCGAATCTGAAGCTACCGGGGTGTTCCCACCCAGTTTAAAGTTCATTCCCTTGTCCCACACCTCCAAGTCCATCACGTTGCCCACTCATTGTCTGCCGACACGTTCGTTCCTCCCCTCAGCTTCCGGCCAGGTGCAGGACAAAGGATGACCTTGAGAATCTAGAAGGAATTTGTTATGGCTACATCTCTACATCCCTCATGCAGTCACCCCTCCCAAATTCCCATAGTAAGAATACATTCAAAGAGCATAATTGTGGCAGACCAATGTTTCCAATGAAAGGTGGCTTCGGCCTGACATGCACACGTGCGCTTTGCTCTGGGACTTGCCAAGAATGTGGGAGCGTTTGAGGGAACATTTGGAGCATTAAAGGGGAGTTTGAACTCTCAGCTGGCTATGTGACCTTCGTGCCTTGTTCCGGGTCATCAACCAGGTGCCTATTAAAAACAAAAACAAAAAAAACAAATTTCATGTATATGAAGAACGGGACTTTACTTCAATCGCTTGTGTCCTAATTTAGGAATCCAAATTCCTATTTCTGAAGTAACATGAAGAGCTGCTGTGAAGAGAGGAAGATTTATGTGCACTTCCTCTCACTGTGGCTGAACAGTAATAGACTGCTGTGTCCTCTGGTTTGAGGCTGTTCATTTGCAGATACTGCTGGCTTTTGGGATTGTCCCTGGAGACGGTGAAG
>JALIGW010000052.1:2894682-2913208 GCA_023053685.1 Diadophis punctatus similis | reverse complement strand
TCGTTTCTTTTCTTTCTTCTTTTCTTTCTTTCTTTCTTTCTTTCTTTCTTTCTTTCTTTCTTTCTTTCTTTCTTTCTTTCTTTCTTTCTTCTTCAGCTCTAACTAAACTCTGCACCTGTCCTGTTCAGTTGCTGTACCAAACTACACAGTTATAGAAATACAAAGGACATACTCAGTGATTCCTCTGTAGAACTTTATCAGCAGCTCCTGGGGAAGATGGGCTGTATAAGCCCAACCACAACCAGAAAGGAAGAATCCTCTTTTTACGTGAGAAAATTTACCTGTGAGAATTGTGATCCAGAATGCCAAGCTTAGCCAAAAAGTCATCTTTGATCACTCAGAGAGGAATTCTATAGAATGCATTCAAACGTAGAGCCTGTAGAGAAAGCTGCTTCACTTAAAAAGGAAACGGTACCAGAATTTACATATCCCTACTAATAAAAGGACCTCTCTGTTCTTTTTTCTCCACATTTCTTTGATTGTAGATCAAAGAAAGTATAGATCAAAGAGGTAACTCAGGACAAACGTCAATCCTGGATTGTTTAGTAGTTTTTAAAAACTTCCTTCCTCCCTCCCCTCCTCCTCTCCCCCCTCTCTCTCTTTCTTTCTTTCTTTTCCTTCTTTCTTTCTTTAAAATTTGTATTGCTTTTATTCTCTTAAAAATTCTTCATAACAGCATGAAATGTTTAAAGGAATGCAGAAAAGAGACAAAATTTCCAAAAATGCTATAAAAGCGAAATATGACATCCCAGTACTGAATGGAAATGGTTCAAACTTAATTCTACTAACCAGAATTGTGTAAGCCAAATAATGTTGATACAGATCCATGAAGGATTAAACAATGCTAAATAACACTGACTGGGATATTGAGATACGTTTTTTAAAAATAATTATTCTAAGCACTGCTTTACTTTACCATAATTTGTTGAACAAATTGGAAATGGATAGAAACATCTTTCTGGTATTAAGGAATGGCTGCTAGATGTGGTGGTAATCTACTTTTGAAATGTTTTCATATTCTAAAAATAAGTAGGAAGCAACAATACATTTCTATGTGGTCGAGGCACTGAGTATCTTTTTAAATATTTTTATTATTAGTTTCTTTTCTAAATAAATGTTCCTATCACCCATCTCCTCCCACTTATGACTGTTTGACTATAACTTGTTGCTTGTATCCTTACGATTTATATCAATATTGATTGTTTCCTGATTGCTTATTTGTACCCTATGACAATCGTTAAGTGTTGTACCTCATGATTCTTGACAAATGCATCTTTTCTTTTATGTATACTGAGAGCATATGCACCAAAGACAAATTCCTTGTGTGTCCAATCACACTTGGCCAATAAAGAATTCTATTTATTTATTTATTTATTTATTTATTTATTTATTTATTTATTTATTTATTTATTTATTTATTTATTTATTTATTTATTTATTTATTTATTTATTTATTTATTTATTTATTTATTTATTTTATTTATTTATTTATTTATTTATTTATTTAGTCATTTTTATATGCCGCCCAACTCCAGTAGGACTCGGGGCGGCGTACAACATAATACAAAAACAATTTATAAAAACGATACCAATGATTAAAAAGTACAAACATTTAAAAATTTAAAAACAGACCATCATTCAAACATGGGGGATTGATGTTAATTTCACCCTGCCTGCAGGAAGAGCCATGTTTTCACGGCTTTACGGAAGGCCAGCAGGGTGGGGATAATCCGGATCTCTGGAGGAAGTTGGTTCCAGAGAGATGGAGCTCCCACAGAGAAGGCTCTCCCCCGCGGGTCCCACCAACCGGCATTGCTTGGTTGATGGGACCTGGAGGAGGACTAACTCTGTGGGATCTAACCGGTCATAGGGAGTTATGCGGTAGGATGCGGTCCTGGAGGTAACCTTGCCCTGAGCCATGTAGGGCTTTAAAGGTTAAAACCAACATCTTAAATTGCATCGGAGACTAATTTATTTATTTTATTTATTTATTTATTTAAAATTTCTATGCCGCCCAACTCCCCGGGGGACTCTGGGCGGCTCACAGCAGATATAGAAACACATAAAAAAAAAACAATTTTTAAAAGGAGCCATATTAAAATACTATCCATTAAAAAACTTTCATTCATACCCTGCCTGCCGGAAGAGCCAAGTTTTTATTGCTTTACGGAAGGCCAGCAGGGTGGGGATAATCCTGATCTCTGGAGGGAGTTGGTTCCAAAGGGAGGGGGCTCCCACAGAGAAGGCTCTCCCCCTCGGCCCCGCCAACCGCATTGCTTGGTCGATGGGACCTGGAGGAGACCCACTCTGTGGGACCTAACCGGTCGTAGGGAGGTATGCGGCAGGATGCGGTCCCGAAGGTAACCTGGCCCTGAGCCATGTAGGGCTTTAAAGGTAACGACCAACACCTTGAATTGGATCCGAGACTAATGGGCAGCCAATGCAGCTGGCGGAGAATTGGTGTTACATGGGTGCATCTGGGTGCACCCACCACAGCTCGCGCAGCTGCATTTTGCACCAATTGCAGTCACCGGACACTCTTCAAGGGTAGCCCCATGTAGAGCGCATTGCAGTAATCCAGCCGTGAGGTGATAAGAGCATGAGTGACTGTGAGAAGTGCCTCCTTCTCCAAGTAGGGTCGCAATTGGTGCACAAGACGTACTTGTGCAAAGGTCCCCCTAGCCACAGCTGAAAGATGTTGCTCTAATTTTAGCTGTGGATCTAGAAGGACACCCAAATTGCGAACCTGTTCTGAGGGAGCTAATTTTCCCCCCCAAGAACCAAGGAGGGACAGTTGGTCAAGTCTTTAGGAGGCAATATCCACAGCCACTCAGTCTTGTCAGGGTTAAGTTTTAGCCGGTTCTTCCCCATCCAGACCCTAACATCGTCCAGGCAGCGGTCATTAGGTCTACGGCTTCCCCAAATTGAGACGGGGTGGAGATGTACAACTGGGTATCATCAGCATATTGCTGATACCTCACCCCGTGTCGTCGGATGATCTCACCCAGTGGCTTCATGTAGATGTTAAACAGGATGGGCGAGAGGACCGAGCCCTGCGGCACCCCACATAGTAGGGGCCTAGGGCTCGACCTCTGCCCCCCTGTCAACACCGACTGCATCCTGTCAGAGAGGAAGGTGGAGAACCACTGCAAAACAGTGCCGCCCACCCCCACCTCTCCGAGACGACGCAGAAGGATACCATGGTCAATGGTATCGAAGGCCGCTGAGAGGTCAAGTAGCACCAGGATGGAGGAATAACCCCCATCCCGGGCTCGCCAGAGATCATCCATCAGGGTGACCAAAGCCGTTTCCGTACTGTAGCCACGCCTGAAGCCTGATTGAAAGGGATCCAGAAAATCAGTGTCATCCAACAGTCGTAGGAGCTGGAGCGCCACCACTTTCTCAACAACCTTCCCCGCGAAGGGAAGGTTGGAGACTGGACGGAAGTTCTTTAAATCCGCCGGGTCCAGGGAAGGCTTCTTGAGGAGGGGTCTCACCATCGCAGCTTTTAAGGGCCGCGGGACGGACCCCTCTCTCAGAGAAGCGTTGACCAACGCCTGGAGCCAGCCGCGTGAAACCTCCCTGGTGGCCGAAACCAGCCAGGAAGGACACGGGTCCAATAAACAAGTGGCTGAGCTCATCGCTCCTATGGCCTTGTCTACATCCTCAGGAGTCACCGGTTCAAACCTATCCCATATAACCGGACTAAGACCTGCCCCAGTCGTCTCGGCCTGTACTGCCCAATCGGAGTCCAGGTCTGTCCGAATCTGAATGACTTTATCCGCCAGAAACCGAGAAAATTCCTCAGCTCTACCCTGCAAGGGATCTCCGCCTTCCTCCTTAGCAAGAAGGGTGCGGGTCACCCTAAACAGGGCGGCTGGGCGGGAGTCAGCGGACGCAATAAGAGCGGAAAAATGCGAACATTTTGCCGCCCTTATCGCCACTAAGTAAGACTTAATGAAAGTTCTTAAAAGTGTCCGGTCAGACTCAGCTTTACTAGATCTCCATCGTCGCTCTAGGCGTCTCTTGTGGCGCTTCATCTCCCGGAGTTCCTCGGTAAACCAAGGAGCCCTCCTGGATCCACTTCCACGGAGAGGCCGTAAAGGCGCAATCCGATCCAGAGCCCCTGCTGCTGCCTGATTCCAGGCCGCAACCAGAGACTCGGATGAACTGTGTACCAGGGATTCAGGTATTTCCCCAAGTTCCCTCTGGAATCCGTCGGGTTCCATTAGGCGCCTGGGGCGGAACCACTTAATCGGTCCCGCCTCCTTGCGGTGGAGGAGTGGTGCCATGAAATCCAACCTCAGAAGGAAATGATCTGACCACGACAAGGGTACTGTGACTAAACCCCTCAGCCTCAGATCATCTCTCCACTGTCCCGAGAGAAACACAAGGTCAAGTGTGTGACCACCCTCATGAGTCAGACCCTGAACTACTTGGGTCAGGTCCATGGTTGTCATGGAAGCCATGAACTCCTGGACTGCCCCTGAGGCTTCGCCGGGCAATGGCAGATTAAAATCCCCCAGCACCATCAACCTGGGGAACTCAATCGCCAGCCCTGCAACCGCCTCGAGCAGAACAGGCAGGGCCTTTGCCACGCAGCTAGGAGGCAGGTACGTTAGCAAAAGGCCCACCTGAACCCCTAGGTCCAACTTCAGAAGGAGAGTCTCACACCCAACAATCTCCGGGGCAGGGCTCCTTCGAGGACACAGATTCTGGCGAGCTATAATAGCCACTCCTCCACCCCTTCCCTGGGGCGCGGCTGATGCTGAACCGAGAACCCGTCCGGGCATATCTCCGAAAGGGGCACCCCCCCTCCTGGCCCAGCCAGGTCTCCGTAATGCATGCCAGGTCAGCCCCCTCTTCTAGGATTAAATCCCGGATAAGGGGGGCCTTGTTAGTAATCGACCTGGCGTTTACCAGCAGCAGCTTGAGCCCAGGGCCCTGACATCCCTGGTTACCAGGCACTCGGGTTGAGCTAGGTGGAACCAAACCAGAGGGGCCAGAACAAGGAATCGCTTGTAAACAGCGAGTTCTCGTTCTCCGAGAGCGGCCTATCTAATGGGCAACCACTGCAGCTGGCGGAAAATGGGTGTTACGTGGGTGTATCTTGGCACACCCACTACGGCTCGCGCAGCTGCATTTTGCACCAGTTCTATTCTATTCTATAAATAGGGTTTCTATAATGTATGAAGTTTTATTGTTATAAACACATCTTTTATAATAATAGCAATAGCCTTTAGACTTATATACTGCTTCACAGTGCTTTTACAGCCCTCTCTAAGTGGTTTACAGAGTCAGCATATTGCCCCAACAATCTGGATTGTTTACTGACCTTGGAAGGATAATGTCTCTTATATTTCATGGCTAAAAATACAAAAGTGAAAGGTAAGAGTTTCCCTGTACAGTCGTATCTGGCTCTAGGGCGTGGTATTCATCTCCTTTTCTTGGCCGAGGGAGCCAATGTTGTCCAAAGATATTTTCCATGGTCATGTGGCCAGCATGATTATATGCCAAAGGTGCACAGAATGCTGTTTCCTTCCCACCAAAATGGTACCTATTGATCTACTTGCATTTTCATACTTTTGAACTGCTAGGTGGATAGAAGCTGGAGCAAGGAACAGGATCTCACCCCATGGTGCAGAGCTCGGGTCTCAAACTGGACGGTCAGCACTCCAGCTAACAAGCTCAGCATATTAAACTGCTGAGCCATTGCACCCCTCTAAAAAAATACAAAAAAATATATACAAAAACAAACACATAAATTAAAAAAACATACACGATTCTGATTCTGAAGTCCTTCAAACATGAAGAAAGGCTTGTGGTGGCACAGTGGTTAGAATGCAATATTGCAGGCTAATTCTGCCGGGAATTTGATCCTGACTGACTCAAGGTTGACTCAGCCTTCCATCCTTCCGAGGTTGGTAAAATGAGGACCCAGATTGTTGGGGGGGCAATATGCTGACTCTGTAAAGAGCTTGGAGAGGGCTGTAAAGCATTGTGATGCAGTATATAAGTCTAAGTGCTATTGTTATTGCTATTGTTATTGTGTGACTGGGAGCAGCCTTGGGTAGGTGGCAGGGGCCTTTCAATAGAAAGAGGTCAAAGTCTGAAGGAAAGTGATATGTGGCAGATCCTGGATAGCACTGGGCCTTGGGGCGGTCATGGGGAATGGTGCAAGGCAGTCTTTTTGAATAGCAGTTGTGGAACTAAGGCCGAAGTTGAGGCTTGGGCCTTGATTCAGGCCAAGTATTGGCACTGCCACCAAATATCTATGTCCAGTATCCTCAATGGGGAATGAGGAAGATATAGAGAATTGTTTCTCTCTCTCTCTTTTTTTTTTTTGATGGAGGGGGAAGTGTGACACGCCAGAAGAATCAAGTTAAGTATTTTCTGAATTTTGGACATGCCAAGCCCAAAACATTCCCTATCAGTGTTGTAGCTGTTGAAGGTGTAGCCCTAGAGGCTTGGCATAACAGATGGAAGGACTCATCAGGCCTTCTCACTGTTCTGACCTAGGCTTTTCCCAAACCACGAAGCAGACGCCTCACCCTGATAAAACCTCTTTTATTTAATGTACAGTGAATTTCTCTCCAGCAAAGCCTTTCCTCTCCCACAGTCTTTCAAGATAGTTCACAATTACCGATCTCTATCAGGCTTGGTGAGTTGGCAGGCCGATATCTTTCAGACGCTGCAATACTTGGCAAGAAGGCAGGAATGAACTAATTCAGCGAACCAATTGTCTTCTGCAAACTCCCCTCCCCTTTCGCTCCTCTTTTATTCCCTATGGGAGGGGCCATTCATCATCCACCTGTGGCCTTACTCCCAAGTCGACCCTTGTTCTTCAGCTGTTCCCTTCGTCTGGCAGCTCTGCACATGCACACATTGGGAACAGGCTCCAGCTGTTCCTCTGCCTCACTGCTGTCTAGCTCCGGAGGCAGCTGGTAACTGCCAGATGGCTTTGGCTCCCTCTCTCCGAATCTTTCCCAGCCTCCAGGACTGGCCCATGTTCCTCCCCAAACTCCTCACTGTCCGACTCTGCTACCAGCTCCGCTAACCACTGACGGGCCACAGCACTCACATCCTGTTCAGACTTTACCCCCTGGGACTCTGATTTGATACTTGGAAAGGGGAAAAGAAAGAAAAAAGCTAAACAGAATTTAAAGAATAGAGTCACATTTATCATTGATTTATTTTTTAAAAAAAGCAGGGGTACCATTCAAGTACAATAGCAATGGCACTCAGACTTGTATACTACTTGATGGTGCTTTAAGCCCTCTCTAAGTGCATTAAAGAGTCAGCATACAGCACTATATTAGCAGTAGTGAGCATTATTCCCATTCTTATAGCACAGAGGGGAAAACACTTTCCCACATATGGTGACGAAGCAAAGAGAAACTGGGTCAGAAATGTTCAGTGTCCTCTAACTAGTTGAATATAAGCAGTTTTTCTAATTCTCTAGGGGAGGAAATGAATGAGGGTTGGCTCTGCTCATCTGCATGGAAAGATAACTTCCGTTGCTTTTAACAGAAGCTGACTCAACTTGGATCGCAGCCATGAACAATGAGGGATTTTGACAGGCTTCACCATAGCTTCTTCTCACTGTGATCCTTTAGCACAGTAATACACAGCGGTGTCCACCGGTTGCAAGTTGTTCATTTGGAGATAGGCCATGCTGGAGGCATCATGCCGGGAGATGGTGAAACGGCCTTTCACAGAATTGGCATAGAATTGAGTGCTCCCATCTCCAGGATTATCTACCAATGCAAGCCATTCCAGTCCTTTCCCTGGAGCCTGCCTCACCCAGCTTATCTCATAGTTGCTGAAGGTGAAGCCTGAAGCTTGGCAGGAGAGGCGGAGGGACTCCCCAGGCCTTCTCACATCCCCTCCAGATTCCACCAGCTGGACCTCCATTTGGACATCTGGAAAGGAAATATTGATATGTACACTTTAACCTTAGTTTCTGCAGTCCCATAACCTCAAGCTTATTGGAGCCTTTTAGCTTCCATCTGTGGATGGGAGAACCGTTACCTTTGAAGACAGCTAAAATGGAAATGAGCTGGAGCAAAAATATCATTTTTCTTTCTCAGTGGAGAAGTTCCAGTCGAACTAACTTTTGCTCTCCAGCCACAGCTTCAAAAGAGTGGGAGATGATGTCATATAAAGAGGAAGGTTCTGTCTGTATTTACATACACTTCAGGATAAAAGAGAACCCGAGTTGGCTGACTATAGCAACAACACTTTTTGAAAAAATCTCAAAGGATGCATAATGTTCAGTTAAACCAAAACTAAAATAAATTTTCCATTTAATGTAGTTTTGAGCATATTTGTCTGTAGGAATGTATTTTGATCATTGTGGCACCAAAACACAGCTTTTTAATTAGTGTATTAATCCCAGGGAATTAGATTATAATTTCAGATACAATCATGAATACTGCACTACATTTTCCACTTACTGTTCCTTGCACGGTTTTAAACTGCTAGGTTGGGAGTGTCACTACGTTTTTCTGGTTTGTCAGATGAGCTTCCACTCTGTGTGTGTTAGTAACCTGAGAATTCTTATCTCTAAGTGTCTTATGACTTGATTTATTGTGCATGTGTAGTTTCTGTTCTTTTGTTCTTCTCTTTTGCTTATTTTCACTTCGTCCGGATGGATTCTACTGGTGAGGATGTAATCATTTATTTTATACTTTTATAATAAACCTATTTACTTAGAACCTATATTTTCGGTTTTATTTTATGCCATGGGGAGACACGGTCCATTCACCTCTGAATTGCTTAATTGCAATCTCCCCACGGAGGGAGAAGGCTATGCAAGCCTTGACCTTACACCCCTTTAGATCCAAACCTTTTTGCGAAATCTGGCATTTTCCTAAGAACTGAAGCTGGGGCAAGTAACAAGAAGTGACCGCATCACATGGTGGTTGGATCTTGAACTCAGGCTGTCAGCTTTCCAGCTGACAAGCTTGACATATTTAATCACGCCCCTTTTATAAGGTTAAAGAAAGCCATCATTTTATATTACAAGAAATCAACCCTTATGCCTGATACTTATTTGGCAAAGCAATGCCTTCACATACAACCTCATGGGAATAGATGGATGAATCTGTCAAAAACTACTCTCACAATTCTCTCTAGAGCAGGAAATTCTGAGTGACACAAAATATCACACATTATTGAGGAACTATTTTATTTTTCTTAGTGCACATTGCCTGAATCAGAATATAATATTCTGATTAGATAGATAGATAGATAGATAGATAGATAGATAGATAGATAGATAGATAGATAGATAGATAGATAGATAGACAGACAGACAGACAGACAGATAGATAGATGATGGATGGATGGAGATGGAGATGGAGATACATAGATATATAGATATATAGATATAGATATAGATATAGATGATATAGATATTATACACACACATATACATATGCACATATATGCTGTATACATGCATACATCAGAGTTGGGTTCTTGCTGGTTTGGACCGGTTCTATAGAACCGGTAGTGGGAATTTCTCACCACTCGCCGAACCGGCAGCGATGGCTGGCTGGACATGCCCCCAAACCAGCTCTCTCGGCGGCGCCATCTTGTTTTTCGCTTATGCACATGTGCAGAAGCTGTTTTTCGCTTCTGAGCCTACGCAGAAGCTGGATTTTCAGCATTGCGCATGTGCACACACGGGCGCAGTGTGGGAGGAAGCGAACCGGCAGTGAGATAAGTCAGACCCCACCCCTGGCATACATACATACATACATACATACATACATACATACATACATACATACATACTGATTCAGGCAATGTAATCTAAAAATAAAATAGAAATATCTATCATCCATCCATCCATCCATCCATCTATCTATCTATCTATCTATCTATCTATCTATCTATCTATCTATCTATCTATCTATCTATCTATCTATCTATCTATCTATCTATCATCTATCTATCAATCCATCCACCCATCTATCTACCTATCTATTCCTACCTCAGATAATCTCATTGTGCCCATGTTGTAATTGCTGTGAGGGAAGACAGAGGTGATATAGAAGGCCTCATCAGGCCTTTTTATATCTCCTTCATACTCTATCACTTGGGTTGAAATTTGATACCTTGAAATGAGAAAAGAAGAGAAAAGTCTAAACAGGTTTAAGGAATGGAAAGCACACTTGTAATTGATAAAGAAGAGGGATATCACTGAAGTGCCATAGCAGTAGTGAGCCTTAATCAGGCCTTCTCACACCCCCTCCGGATTTCACCAGCTGGACCTCCATTTGGATATCTGGAAAGAAAACATTTATTTATTTATTTATTTATTTATTTATTTATTTATTTATTTATTTATTTATTTATTTATTTATTTATTTATTTGTGAGATTTATATACCGCCTCACAGTGCAAGCACTCTCTAAGCGGTTTACACCAGCAAGCAATGTATATTTATATTGCCCCCAACAATCTGGGTCCTCATTTTACCTACCTCAGAAGGATGGAAGGCTGAGTCAACCTTGAGCCGGTGAGATTTGAACCGCTGACCTACGGATCACAGTCAGCTAAAGTGGCCTGCAGTACTGCCTCTAACTGCTGCGCCACCTCGGTAACTATCCATCTTCTTGAGTACATTAACCTGAAACGCATTAGAGCTTGTTAGCTTATATCTGTATGTAAGAACCAGTACCTTTAAAGACTGCTACAATGGCGATGAGTTGGAGCAAAAATGTAATTTTTCTTCTTCAGTGAAGAAGTCTTCCAGACAGACAAGCTTTTGCTCTCCAGCCACATCATCTGGAAGATGATGTCATATAAAGAGGAAGGTTCTGTCTGTATTTACATACACTTCAGGATAAAAGAGAATGAAGGTTGGCTTCACATAGCACATAGCTTCACATAGCAACGACACTTTTTGAAAAATCTGAAAGGATGCATAATGTTGTTCATCAAAAGTATGATAAATTTTCCATTTACTGTACCTCTGGGCATATTTGTCTGTAGGAATGTATTGTGATTATTGATGCACTAAAACACAGCTTGTTAACCATTATTTTTAAAATCCCCATGTATTATAATCTATTTCAGACACTATAATAAATATGTGTATTTATCTATATTTATTTCCTTTATTGATTTTTATTGAAACCTTACAAGAATGGACATATGTAAAGAGCTTATAGGTTTTATAGGAAATGGTATGCACCATGAGAATCATTCAGGTAGGCCCACTATATATAATAGAATACAACAAGTTCAAAAAGCAGAATATGTTTAAAAAAATAATAAAATGTTAAAGAGATGTTAATATTAGGAAATATATTTGTCACAGTCTATTTATATCTCTAATTTGGCTACAATGTTTCAGACTGAATTGAGATATGAAATTAATGCAAATAGCTTTATTACTTTTGAAAAATGCTTCCTGTTCCAATGATAGTTTTGGGAGGAGGAGGAGGGCGGAGGAGGGCGGAGGAGGGCAGAGGAGGGTGGAGGGCGGTGGCGGAGGTGGAAGAAGAAGAAGGAGAAGGAGAAGGAGAAGGAGAAGGAGAAGGAGAAGAAGAAGAAGAAGAAGAAGAAGAAGAAGAAGAAGAAGAAGAAGAAGAAGAAGAAGAAGAAGAAGAAGAAGAAGAAGAAGAAGAAGAAGAAGAAGAAGAAGAAGAAGAAGAAGAAGAAGAAGAAGAAGAAGAAAGTGCAGAGAAGAGCAACCAAGATGATTAGGGGACTAGAGGCTAAAATATACGATGAACATATGATGAAGTACTCAGTGAAGAGAAGAACCAGGGGAGACATGAGAGCAGTGTTCCGATATTTGAGGGGCTGACACACAGAGAAAAGGGAGGGCTCAAGCTATTTTCCAAGGTACCCGAAGGCCAGACAAGGAATAATGGATGGAAACTGACCAAGGAGAGAGTCAACCTAGAAGTAAGGAGAAATTTTCTGACAGTGAGAACAATCAACCAATGGACCAAGTTGCCTTTGGAAGTTGTGGGAGCTTCATCACTGGAGGTTTTCAAGAAGAGATTGAACTACCATTTGTGAGAAATGGTGTAGGGCAGGGGTGTCAAACTCGCAGCCCGTGGGTCAGATGTGTTACACACTCGCCATGCCCACCCCTGGTTTAGCAAAGCGAGAAAGTTATGATACGTCATGTGATGACAATGTAACTCCACGTTGAAGAAGAAGGAGGAGGAGGAGGAGGAGGAGGAGGAGCAGCAGCAGCAGCAGCAGCAGCAGCAGCAGCAGCAGCAGCAGAAGAAGAAGAAGAAGAAGAAGAAGAAGAAGAAGAAGAAGAAGAAGAAGAAGAAGAAGAAGAAGAAGAAGAAGAAGAAGAAGAAGAAGAAGAAGAAGAAGAAGAGGAGGAGGAGGAGGAGGAGGAGGTGGAGGAGGAGGAGGAGGAGGAGGAGGAGGAGGAGCAGAAGAAGAAGAAGAAGAAGAAGAAGAAGAAGAAGAAGAAGAAGAAGAAGAAGAAGAAGAAGAAGAAGAAGAAGAAGAAGAAGAAGAAGAAGAAGAAGAAGAAGAAGAAGAAGAAGAAGAAGAAGACGTAGTTAAACAACTCAGGAAGATCTACTGTCGCTGCAAAATATTCATCAATCTCTCTCTGGGTTCATCTGAGATATAAATATATTGTGCTAAAGTCTGAAAAGAAAAAGGTGATAGACCAACTTTGCTCTTCTTTGATCTCCACTGTCTTAGTGATCTCTGTGTTCTTCTCTGCCTCTGCATTTCATACTTGTAAGACTCAAGGAACTGTTTCCTGTTTTTGTTCAGCTCCCAAATCAACTTCTCTCATTGTGTGCTGTACTCTCTGGAACAAAAATAGACAGCTGAGTCTGCAGCTGACACAGAATTCAGCTGGAAGTAGAACTCATTCTTGGAGCCATCTGATGAAATGGAGGCACGGTTCTTCATAGAGGGAGAATACCATTTGTTCCCATTATAGGGATGTATTCCTGCAATCCACTCTAGAGCTTTTCCAAAAGGTTGGCGGAACCAATGCCAAACATAGCTCTGAGTCTGGATGGAGAACCCGGTCACTTTACAAACCAGCTGGAGATTATCTCTAGGGTTTACCACTCCTGGGCCAGTTGAAACCAGGTGAATCTCTGAGAAGGCCCCTTGAGAAACAAGAGAAGATGACCATGAATATAAGAGCTCTGTGAGTGATGCCATCTAAACATCTTCTAGAACTTATACTTACATTTTTGCACCAAAAGAAAGGAAAGCAAACACAATAAGATCTTCATTGTAAATCAAAGTACCCTGAGCCTGGATCTAAGAGAAACGCCAAAGACTTCATTTGAGCACCGCCTTTTGAAGGCCGATGATCAAGCTCTTGGCGTAATTTGCATGACTTTCTCTTCCCACAAAGCCTTAGAAGATATAAAAGTTTAGCAAGACAATTGTGACAGAGCTTCATTACAGGGATACATTCCTGTTGAATTCATGGCTGTGCTCAATTCATAATGATAAGCTTTTGTCCATCTCAATACATAAATTACATTTGTGATATTATACAAAGCAACTGCGTCCTCTTCGCAGATGATGTAAAACTATTCAACACCACAGACAATACTACAACCTTTCAAAAAGACCTTGACTATATATCTGAATGATCAAACAAGTGGCAACTACCAATCTCTATCAACAAATGCTCAGTTTTACACATTGGCAAAAATAATCAAAACACAAAATACAAACTTGATGATCATGACCTTGATGATGATCCTCACTCAGTAAAGGACCTCGGAGTACTCATCTCTAACGATCTAAGTGCCAGAGCCCACTGCAACTACATAGCAAAGAAGGCATTAAGAGTGGTTAACCTAATCTTGCGCAGCTTCTTCTCTGGTAACATTATACTCTTAACCAGAGCATACAAAACATTTGCTAGACCGATTCTTGAATACAGCTCATCAATCTGGAATCCACACTACATATCAGACATTAACACAATTGAGAATGTCCAGCGACACTTCACAAGAAGAGTACTACATTCCTCTGTTCACAACAGAATTCCTTATGAAACCAGACTTGAAATTTTGGGACTTCAAAATTTAGAACTCCGCCGCCTTCGATCTGACCTAAGTGTAGCTCACAAAATTATCTGCCTCAATGTCCTACCTGTTAACGACTACTTCAGCTTCAACCGCAACAATACACGAGCTCACAATAGATATAAACTTAATGTAAACCGCTCCAGACTTGATTTCAAAAAATTTGACTTCAACAACAGAGTTGTCAATGCCTGGAACACTTTACCTGACTCAGTAGTTTCTTCCCCTAACCTCAAAAACTTCAACCTCAGATTATCTACCATCGACTTCACCCCATTCCTAAGAGGTCGGTAAGGGGCGTGCATAAGCGCACAATCGTGCCTACCATTCCTGTCCTAATGTACCCATATATTCATACCTTTTTTACTCTTATTCATGCTTGTACTATTACATAGATATTCAATCATGTTTTACTGTTTATACTTTGCTTATAATCTTATATGCTTGACATATAAGCATATAACAAATACAAATACAAATTGTGGCCTTAGTGGTTTCCTGGTGGAATGAGAAAGGGGAATAAAGTTGACTTCATTGTAAACTCAATTCAATTTTCATTCCATTTAGGAAAGGAATGTTGGAGCAGACCTTTCGTTGGTTTGCAGTGGGAACTGTACAATTTTCCAATTAAGAAAATAATATTCAGGACTATAAATTGAGGGGACCCAGAGATATAATCCCGGGACTGATTAAATCTTATTAATAATTGGCCTTATTGGTGTTTCTAATAAATTGAAATCCTTTGATATCTCGATTTTCTCTAATCTGTTTTAACCAAATTTCTAGCGAGAGTATGAATAACAATGGTGATAATGGACATCCTTGCCTGACCCCTTTGTTTATATTGACTTTTTCTGTTGATTCTCCATTTAATAATATTTTAGCTGTTTGATTTGAATATATTACCTTAATCGTTTTAGTGCTGGACTTCCGGTTTTGGCTCTGACGACGTCGGAGGTGCTCCTTTTCGGGCGTCCTTTCGGCTCCCTGTAAAAGCCGCCAGAACAGCTGTCTGGCGGCTTGAAAATCTCTCCCCAGGCGAAGGGGAGAGATGAGAGTAAGACAGGCTGGGTAGAGCCCCCCTAGTGCCCTAGAAGTCAACTTAGGGCGCGAAGGGGGAGGGCTCTCCAGGGAGCCTGTCTGTCCTCCGGGAAGCCGGAAGCCTCCACTTAAAGTGGAGGAAGATGTCGCGACCACCGCTGCTGCAAGAAAGGAAAGTATAACTATTTTAAATCCAAAGAGAGCAGCCAGAGAAAGGCAGGAGTTTAGAAGGGTATTATTTTGACTTTAACTCCACTGCTGGATTTTATTTTCAAAGCAACAAAGTAGCCTAATAAGGAAGAGGCAACAATATGGCGATTGGAGATTTGGGTGTGGAACAGAAAGAGAAAGTTATTTTTACTTTGCTACCAGTTTTTTCCTATGGAAACTTTTGAGCTGGAGAAATGATTTTTTTTCTGTTTGTCTCCTGATTCACTTTACAGCCGCATAAAAGATAAAAGCCTAACTGGCTTTGGAGTTGGAAATAATTTTGTTGAGTTTGCTCTGGGTTTCCCCCCCTCCTCTTTGTCCTTTTTTTTTTCCTGAGAATACTGAAATGGCTTCTAAACCTGGAAAGACTGTTGTGAACAAAAGAATTGAGTATTGTGTATTGTGTATTGTCCAATTGTGTATTGAGAAACTGCCAATCCAAATTATCGAAGGCTCTTTGTGCATCGACCAATATCAAGGCTAATTGTTTGTCTGGGTGGGCTTTAATATAATTCTTGTGTTATCCCTTATCTGCCGTTTAGGTAGGAATCCGTTTTGATCCATATAGATAATTTTGTTTAATATTTTTTTGAATCGTTCCACTATAATTGTCACAAATATTTTTGTAGTCTACGTTCAACAGCGAGATTGGCCTATATTTTTGAATTTTTTTTATTGTCTGTATCCTCCTTAGGAATTAATATTATGAGCACCTCTCTCCAGGAATTTGGCATTTTTGCTCTTTCTAATGTTTCATTATATAGTTCTAGCATAATTTCTTCTAGTGGTTCTTGTAAAATTTTATATAATTCCGCAGGAATTCTATCCGGTCCTGGTGTTTTATTATTTTTTGTTTTTAATTTCCCCTTTCATTTTTAATAATGTTATCTTCCTGTTTAGCATTTCTCTGTCTTCCTCTGTTATCATGGGTATATTTCTATCCTGTAAGTAATTTTTGACATCCTCTTCTCTAATATTTTCTTGGCTGTACAGTGTTTGAAAAAAAAATTGAGCAATCTTTTTCTTTTCCTCTCTCTTATGGCATATTATCCCCTAACCCCAAAAATTTCAACCTCAGATTATCTACCATCAACCTCACCCCATTCCTAAGAGAAGCAAAATTACTCAAGGGGGCGTGCGCACATAGCGAGCACGCATGCGCCCAAAACGTGGAGATGCGCACGCAGCGCATCGGCACCGGTAAGCAAGCAACCCGCCCCTGGTGAGAGGGTTTGTAGATATTTTCTCAGTATACAGGCCCTCAATAGAAGGCAGGCTGTTTTTTTCTGCAGTGCTAACTATCCATTGATAGTCTAGACCTGTCCTGTTTTGTTGCTGTACCATATCAGACTGTTATAGAGGTGCACAGTTATAGAGGTACAAGAAAAAGGGTGGGGTTTTTTTTTCCTTAGAGGAGAGAGAGAGGCTCCTATTTCTGCATGCTACCAGAGGGTTTTTGCTGAGCTTCAGATTCACTTCCTCTCGCTGTGTAACTCGCACAGTAATAGTTTGCCGTGTCGTCTGTTTGAAAGTGATTCATTTGCAGATACAGCTGGTTGTTGTCATTGTCTCTGGAGATGGTGAAGCGACCCTTTACTTTGTCTGTGTACTTAATGCTAGATGAACTTGGATTTATATAGGAAATCCATTCCAGTCCTTTCCCTGAAGCCTGTCTCAACCAGCCCATGCCATGGTTACTCAGATTGAGGCCAGAGGCTTTGCAGGATAGACGGAGAGACTCGCCAGGCCTTTTCACATCCCCTCCAGACTCCACCAACCGGACCTGAGATTGGGCCCCTGGAAAGAAGAATATATATAGATATATTTTCTGAATTCCATTACATAGAAAGAGAGAGAAATACCAGAGAGAAAGACTCTGGTATACGAATGGGAAACATTTACCTTTGAGAACTGCTACTAAACATGTCAAATATAGCCAAAGAATCATTTTTGTTCACTTGGATTGTATGAAGAGCATTCAGACATGCAGCCACCCTTTATATTTCTCCTTGCAGTCTTGGGAAAAGAAGGGTGTTCTGGTTTATTTAAAGGGGAAGTTGTCCTATAATTTACATATCCCTCAAAATAAAAGGGCACCTCACTTATTTTTTTCTTCTTCTCAGGTCCCTGAACGTATGTTGAAGATATATTTTGATGATGGTTAGCATGTGGTTAGAGTATTAATTGCTTGGGATCTATCCGTAAGGATAAAGCGTCCGTCAAGTTTTTGTTCATCTTTATACCTTGGAAGGAACAAGTCAAAAATCACAACATGGCTTAGTGGTTCCCTGAATGAACTAAAAAGGGAAATAAAAGTGACTGCATCCTAAAGTGAATTCCATTTGCACTACATTTAGAAAAGAAGCATTGGAGTGAATTGTGAACTGTGAACATTTTTCAAACAGGGACTGGGGAAAATAATGTTTAGTGGGGTTTTGCAGACAGCGCTGCCCCCTAATGAAAACCAGGTGGAGGAGCAGCAACAGGATTAATTTCTGCTTGTATTCTAAACAGTGAAAATGATGTCCCGGAGAGATGATTGAGTTCCAGGTGATCTGCACAGGTTTCCTTAAAAAAGGTGATTCTATAGCCAAAGCTTGAAAGATGCATTTGCAAGAACTGGGTATGAAGTAGTCAACTTCATAAATAGAGGGATACAATCAAGGACCAGAGAGGTACTAGTACCACTCTATAAAGCCTTGGTCAGACCCCACCTAGAGTACTGCATCCAGTTTTGGTCACCACACTACAAAAAAGACATTGAAACTCTAGAGAAAGTGCAGAAGAGAGCAACCAGGATGATAAAGGGTCTGGAAAATAAAACATACCAAGAGCGGTTGCAGGAACTGAGCTTGGCCAGTCTGGCGAAGAGAAGGACCAGGGGTGACATGATAGCAGTGTTCCAATACTTGAGGGGATGCCACAGAGAGGAGGGGGTCAGGCTGTTCTCTATGGCATCAGAAAGCCAAACAAGGAATAACGGATGGAAGCTGACCAAGGAGAGATTCAACCTGGAAGTGAGGAGAAACTTTCTGACGGTGAGAGCGATCAACCAGTGGAACAGCTTGCCAGCAGAGGTTGTGAGAGCCCCAACACTTGCGACCTTCAAGGGGAGACTGGACTGCCACCTGTCTCAAATGGTGTAGGAACTCCTGCTTGAGCAGGGGGTTGGACTAGATGACCTACAAGGTCCCTTCCAACTCTAATAATAAATCTAA